>VDFB02330339.1:0-40966 GCA_007258455.2 Sequoia sempervirens
CTAGAGTTGATTCTTGTAGTAGCTGGAGCTTATAATCCTCCTACCAGGCAGTGTGTGAATGTGAAGGGAAATGTTATCATTGATATAACGCCACAAATGATCAGATTCATGTTTGATGTACCTCCTCCACAAGATCTGAGATAGTTAAATGAAGCAGAAGCATTGAAGCTATATAGTGATAAGAAGGAAGCCAACATAAATCATATGAATAAGCATTGGATGAGAGTAGAGAAGAAGTCTCCCACTAAGCTTCCTGATCAGCCTAAAAGGGAAGACTTCAACAAAGAGATTGGGGACATAATCATGATGCTCTCTAGGTGTTTGGGAAGAGAGATGCCTCCCAATTTAAAGAATGGATGTTCCCATTCATCCAAGCTATCTTGGATGGAAAATAACAATTTGATTGTCCTATGGTGGTGTTGGAGAGCATTCATAATCAAATGCTGAGAGTGAGAGAAACCAAGAGTTTCTTTATGACCTCTTATGTGGTCTATTCAGCTGCCAGAATGGGAATTTTCCTTGGATTGAATGCGATGGGCATAATGGGAGAGGCCCAAGGGAAAAATAAAGTATGGAACCATTATGACCAGCTTACTTTACAAACCTCAGAGTCACATTACAAGAGGGTTAATGATGCATTTTTATATGTTATCATTAATCGGTTAACAGGAGATGTTGGTTATAGATTAAGTAGGGAGGCCATGGCTTTTATTGTGGAATGGGGACATTGGTATATCCAATACCCCAAATTTACCTATTTTAGGTTGTTTGGTTTTGATGGCCACCCCCACCTATTGCCTAGGTGTTGTAGCAACAAAATTATATTGATGGAATTCATATACCAAGCTTTAAGGGTTAACTTTAAATTTGGCACCAAGCATAAGACTGGTTGTCATAAGTTTCCTATGAAATTGGGTGAGTATAGTTGTCCACACATTGTGGTAGCTAAGGCATTTTGTGAAGAATTGATGTATCTAAAATTGGGCTTATACACTTCCAGGATGCATTTTGATCCTGAACACAAAATGTAGGCCTTGCTCCCCAGTGTTTTTGATAAGCATTTTAATCTATTGGAGGATTTTTGGATGGATCTTCAGGATGAATATGATCATAGGAGGAAAAATTATGAAATACTACATGTCCCACTCATGGTAGAGTATGGGATAAAAGAGGATATCCTTAAGACATTATCAGATGATGGGGTAACCTTAGATCCCCAGTATGATGCAAAGAATATATGCACTAAGGATCTAGACCCAGTGGATTGGAATGTTGCAAAGTCAATTGATATAAAGTAGATTGCAAGGCTAGTGTTAGATAGGAGCATTCAATGGGTCATCTTGAGCGTTAAGCAGCTAGAAGCTCAAGGATCCAAGAAGAGGAAGGTTGTTGGGACTACCCAATATAAAAGGACAAAGAGAAGAATGCCTCCAAAGGAGCCTTTGGAATTTCTTCCTCCTAATTCAGGGGAGGAGGTTGTTGCCCAAGATCCTCTTGAGATCCAAGAAGGAGAGGCCATTGCAGAGGTTGGTACTTCAACATCTGCTGCAAAAGAGGCATCCACTCAACCTATTGTTACAGAACAACCAAGTCCAGAATCACCAAAGGGAGCTCTCCATAGGGAGGTTGAGGTCTTAAGAGAAATGGAGTTTGGAATTGAAATACATAATATTGCTACTAATTTGAGAATACTCCAACTGATAAAGAGGCCCATGTAGTAACATCCCTTGATGTAATTGATGATGCGGGGACAAAGCATGTATTGACAATAGAGGACCAATGAAAATTGTTTGAGGATGCCAAGAAGGAAGCAAATGCCAAGGCCCAAGTTGAGGCACTAGCAAGACAACAGGAGATTGATGGTAAGGCACAATCTGATGCATTGAAACAAAAGGAACTGGAAGATAAAGTTAAGGCTATTGAATTGGCTTAACAACAACAATAAAAGGAGTAGGAGCTCAAGATGAAGGAAGAAAGGGACAAATTGATTTTGCAGCAAAAAAATCATGATCTTGAGGAAGAGAAGGTTGCTCAAAGATGGGAAAAGGAAGCCCTTGAGGCTAAGTTTAAAGCCATGGAGGAGGCTCATAAGAAGAAGGAAGAACAAGAATGCTTGGAAAGAGAGAAGGAGGCTGCAGAGCTTGCTTTACATGAAAAGAAGTCCAAAGAGGCATGGGACTTTGTTGAGGAGCTGAAAAGGCAACGAGACCAGATGTTAGAGGAAAGGAGGTTGGAATTGGAACACCTGAAGAAGGAGTTGGAAGCAAAGAAATTGCAAGAACAAAAGGATAAGGAAGAGGTCGAGAAGCTTGCACAAGAAGAGGCATAGAAAGAGCAGTAAAATGTGCAAGAGGTTAACTCTCAGCCTGAAAATACAATATTGCAACCTCTATCTTCCACTACTGCTACTTCTTCTTCAGCCCAAGTAAATACTACTCCTATTGCTCCTACATGGTTGAAGCTTGACTTGGAAAGGAAGAAAATAGTTCAACCACAACCTCTCAATTGGGAGGAGATGATGGAAGAGATTGAGAAGGAGAGTCCCAAAAAGAAGGTCAGGGCTCTCCACTCCACCAAACTTACAGACACAGGAGAAATCATTGATGAATGTGCAATACCAATGGTGGATAAGAACTGGGATGATATGCTAATGACTAATTATCAATTAGGTACGGTGAATTTGGGAAGACCTACAAGAAACAAATAAATGAACTTGATTGATATTGTAGCTACCTCTACCAAGTCCCAGATGATCAAAGACAAGCAAAAGAAGGATGAGCTTAAGGCTCAATTGGATCAATTGCATAAGTTTTTAAAAGATGTTTCAAATCCAATTTCTGAACAAGTTGCAGCCCCCGAATCACCAATCTTATTGACAAAGAAGGAAGTTGATGACTTGGTACATATGAAGAGTAAGGTGGGAATGCTGGAAAGATGAATTGATAAGCTTAATCAAGAAGTTGATGAAGTGTTAATTGATAGTTTCAAGGTTCATGAAACAACACTTGAGTTGGCAGGGGATTTGAACTAGCATGCTAAAGGTTTAGACAAGCAGGATGAAGAATATAAAGAGTATATTAAAAAGCTTAAGGATATTAGCAAGGTACCTAAGTCAACTCTGCCGGAGCAATCAATTCTTGAGGATGATAATGCAGATTTTGTTGAGAAAACTATGAGTATAATAGGATACAAATCCAAGTATATTCATGAGCATAAAAATGAGATTCAAGAGGTGAGCAAAGATTTGAATCAACAGATTGATGAATTAGAGACAATTGTGGCTATTTTAGTCAATCTAGATACCTCAATCAAGGATGGTATTTCTTTGGATAAGATGAGGGAGAAATGGAGGAGTAGATTTGAAGAGGTGATGCAAAAAGGAGATGATGGAGAGGATTTGTTATTGGATAGATTTATGGACATCAGGGAAGAAGCAAATGCTGCTAGAAGAGAAGTGATCAAATTGAAGGAGGTACAAAAATTGGTTTCAACAAAATTTAAAAGGATTAAATTTGAGGATGATTGGTTGGATGAGCCTAATTCAGATATCCTTCAACAAGTGTTCTCTAATTATGATGAGTACATCCTTGAGCACGCAACGTAGGGGTGAGCTAATGGTTGAACACTTTCTTCACTTGACACAACATCTTCTTCTCTCCTCCTTTGTTGAGTTTTGACATGAAATTGACTCCAATCTTGTTGATCAGTTCCACCTTCTTCTTTGGGCATTAAAAATATGTGTAACAAAGCAATCAGCCTTAGAACAAGAGTTCAACAATCCAGTTCCATCGACAGTTTTGGTTCCTTAATTTGTGGATCTGAATTCCAAGTTGAGAGAAATTCACGCATGCTTCGTCTATATGTATTTAGAGGCTCTATTTTGTAAAGGTCAGCTAATTGAAGAAAGATAAGCCACCTGATGATAGAAATAGTGATTAATTCTAGGATTTTATGTTTGTTAGCAGAGATACTTTAAAAGTTCGGTTGAACTTGGTTACATGTTACAGTTTTATACATTTGTATGTTTGTAAGCTTGGACCTATTTTGATAAGGTTAATGATGCATGATCAATCTGTATGCCAGTGATGTGTTGTGCCTAAATGTTTTCTATTTGATGAGAATCAATAGAGGAAACTGGATTCAAGATTATCTCATTGGGTTATCTATGAATGAAGTTACTATTATGTCTATTTGATCTATGTTTAATGATGAGTGAATGATTTGTTTTGAAGTAAAGTTTAGTGAATGGTGATGGTATTGAATTAGCACTATGGATGTATGCAATAGTATAGTTTATTCTATGGATTGCATCTTGTTGTGGTTGCGGTTAGGTGAATAAACACTCATTATTGATATGCATGTCTAGATATTAAGAACTTTCATTCATGTTCTTCTATTTTAAGACTCTGATCTATCTTTTTATCTTTATTTAAACCCCCCCAAACATAGATTAGTTGATTTCATGCAGTTTTGTTGCTTGTTACCGGGAAAGGCCCCTTGCACATTATAGTTATATTGACCATTGAGCGATATCAACATAATTGAGAACCAATTACTAAGACCTTGGGAGTTAAATTACCATGTGATGTCTTCCTTTTTCAGGAGAAATGGAATATTAATATTTTGTTTAATGTTGTTGTGATGTTTTGACCCTAAACAAGGCCCAAATTTAAATATGTTGGTGTTGGTAATTTATTATTTGAAATTAAAATTCTAATTGTTGGCTATCAAGATTTTTTTTTTGGGAAATTAGAAAAATTGTATATAAATACAAAGTATTTGCACCAATTTGAGCAAGTGAAGGTCCTAGGAACCAATTCAAGAGCAGTGAAGAGCAAAAAATTAGAAAATTTATTGCAAAATTTCATCATTCAAGCATCATGTCAAATTTTATGTGATTTTGTTAATGTTTTTGCATTTTTTTTTTAAGTGCTAATGCTTGTAGGTCTTCAAATCAAATCAAGTCAAGTGGCAATCAATCCTTGAAGGTAATGAGCATGACTTTAGTCCATCAAGGAGATTAGATCTAAGTGGTGAGTTGTAGCAAGTTTTCAATTCATTACTCATTATCATTTAGCCTCTATCCCTCAAAAGGATACACTCATTTTTATCATCAACTTTTCCATTGTGTAGGTAAAAATACCAACACAGGGTTTGATTGAGGCAAGCCTCTATATGACACAAACCTTCCCATCCTTTTATTTTTGTAGGTTATAAATCTAAAGAAAATTGGAGGAAGATTGAAGACAATTTTTTCATTCATGCATCATTAGCCCTACAAGTTGACAATATACAAAATATACATTATCTCAACAATAGATGAAGATTTGACAACCAAACTTGAAAGGAAGAAGTTATAGATTAGGGACCTTAGGATTGTGAAAGAAGTTTTCATATCCAAGTCCTTAGTCTAGGGGGTCCTTATGCCCTAGACCACCCAAAATTAGCTCAGCTTTAAACACCAGGTGCATCAATGTCCACCTTCTTCCTTTTTGGAATTTAAATTTGTATGTGTTTTTCAATTTGTCATAATTCATATCAAAATGTTGAATTTGTATAGTTTAGCTAATTACATCATTACATCACATCAAAATCCAATCTCTAAGACCCCCCAAAGAATTCAGATCCATGGTAGATTAAGTCACCTTTTAGGTTGCAAGTTAATCTCATACCCTTGATTTGAATTCTAATGTTTTTGAAAAAGTATTTGATCTAACCATTAGAGCTATGATCATTTTTTCAATGATACATGTAATATAATATATCCTACGAAAAAATTTCAATGCAAGCGATGTGGAGATTCTAGAGACGGTGAAGAGGATATCGGGAATGAAGGTCCTCATCTCCTCTTATCATTACTGAGTTAACTTAGACCTAGCCTCCAGTTTCATGGATTGGTTGCTTTAGGCATGAGAGAGAACAAAATCAGTGAGGTGATTGATGCTTTGATTGGTTAAGGCTCACTAGCATGAAGGAATGGAGCACTATCTAGAGATGGCGGTAGTGGGATGGGGTCTTAGACTCGTGGGTGGCATATGGCCAATGTTGGACCTCCATTACAATGGCCTGTGGGTTCCCTTCCTCATCTAGAGTGGACACGATGATGAGGTGGCAAGGATGATCAAAGGTGATGGGTTTCATTTCTCTTCTAAAGGATATAATTTTTGCCCACATAGCAATTGAGCCAGGGATATTTCTGGTGCTTCTAACTACAACCAGTGGATAGGGGGAGATGGAGAGGCACACAAAGGACTGGAGAACAATGGTAGGGAAGCAAAGGTCAAGGGAATGATGAAGACATAAAGTCCCTTTTTTGAAACTTTTTATTATGACTGATTAAATTTTTGCAATGACCAATTCTAAACAATATTTATTTGAATTTGACCTCTTATATATAATATTAGTTATAAAATAATAATATAAATTTATTTACATAATAATAAATATATAATAATACAATAAATACAATATAATGTAATGTAATAATAATTATAAAATAATTATACAAATTTAATTACACTATAAACCTATGTAATAATAAATATAATATAATAAAATATAATAATTCTATTATAATACTAATACTATAATAATATAATTTAATATAATAATAATTATAAAATAATAATAAATATATCATATATTAATTAGTTTATTTATTTATTTATTTAATTTAAATTTTTATATTTTAATTTAAAATTATTAAAAAATATATTTTATTTTAATATAATAATATAATTTAATATAATAATAATTATAAAATAATAATAAGTATAATAATAAATATATCATATATGTTAACAATTAATTAATTTATTTTTTATTATTTAATTTACAATTATAATATTTTAATTCAAAATTATTTAAAAGATATTTTATTTTACTTTAAATTTACTTAAAAATTATTTTAATTTTTAATTTTTTTAAATACCTATATACCTTAATGCCAAAAACCTATTAATAACTGCACGAAATTCGGTGCCATCCAATATTTTTAAATATATAATTAAGTGCCAAATATTTCAATACACATTAATAACTGTTGCCCTGCCCCTGCTATTCGTCTCTGTCCAAATACGCGTTGACTTGCGTCTTTGTAGGGATAATATCTAAACTTTTTGCGTTGACTTTAGGGATAGGGACTATTAAGAAATTAAAGTTTCCTCTCACGAAGAAGGAGTTTACCTAGATATTAAAACTATTTGTGAGCGGATAATGGTTAGCATGCGCAAGTGGGTGTATTTTACAAGCCAAGAAATCATTGAAAATGTCCTCCATTATAATTTATTATATTCAGAGCCTGATGCTTATGTTTATATTAAGGGATAGTTATCATCGGCACTCTTAACCTGCCCCTTATCTCTTCATACATTCCGACCCTCTGTTTAAGTATGTCTACAACGTTCACCCCATTCGGTGGAACAAGAGAAAGCCCCTATGGAATTGAACTTGTCGCACATGAAGGTTTCTTCTACGACCCCAAAACTCTTGAAATAGTGATGAAAATGTACTCAAAGTTCAAAGCAAGGGAGGACGATGTGTTTGTGTGCTCTGGAAGGAAGACGGGAACCACCTGGGTCAAACCTATCATTGCCAGCCTTATGAGCAAAAGCAAGGGCCACGTTTTGAAGACAAGGAGCGTCCATGACTTGATTCGCAACATAGAAGTAATCTACAAAGCAGGAGAAATCTGTAATGCCTCCACTGTGATTGCAGAAATGCCCTCGCCAAGGTTGTTCGACACCCATCTTCCTTACTCTGCTCTTCCACCTCAAATCACGTCTTTGGGTTGCCGAATGATTTATATCGTTCGAAATTCCAAGGACACATTCGTTTCTCACTGGAAGTTCTTGCCTGCAGTACAAAGTGTTCTCAATGGTGAAACGACATTTCTAGTTTCCAAGGAGGTGCTCTTTGAATCCTTCTGTAATGGTGTCAGTCTCTATGGTCCTTATGTTGATCATGTCTTGAGCTTTTGGAATGCCAGTAGGAATCAAAGTAACATCTTGTTTTTGACTTATGAAGATATGAAGGCAAATTCTTTGTCCCACATCAAAAAAATTCTGATTTCTTGGGGAAAACTTCTTTGACAGAGGAAGACATCCGCTGCATAGACAGTCAATGCAGCTTTCAGTCTCTTTCCACTCTAGATGTTAACACAAATGGCAAAGTGGATTGCAGAAATGCCCAGTTAAGCAATCGATATTTTTTTCGCAGAGGTGAAGTGGGTGATTGGAAGAACCATTTCACCCCAGAAATGAACAGCCGTATGGATTTGGCAGTGGAAAATAAGTTCCAAGAAGTCGGCCTCTTCCTCAAGTATCAACTCTGACTTTCAGAAACTGTGTGTACCCTTTTGCTGGGCGTGTGCAAATAAAGTATTAAAGTATTTTAGAATTGATAAATGTTTGTGGATTAGATTCTGTCAAGTCTTTTTTATCTACGTTTTCAATCATATTTCATCATCCATCATCAAAATTATATCAGTATTCTAAAATCAGAAAAAAATACATCTTTTTTTTCTTGTAATTTAGACAAAGCTTGATCTATCTATTATATCAAAGAATGTCAAGTAAAACTTGATGATGTGGAGAAAATCATATTTTCTATAAATGCTACTAACACTAGACCTATGCAACAATGGTAATGATACAACATGTACATAACCATAAAAATCATATAGAATCTAAAAATTAAAAACTCCATCAAACTTTAGAAATGCTCAAGTCTTTTTTGGTGCCAAACCTTGATTTATAAGTTTTTGGGCCTTCTAGATCTAACCATGAAGTCTATTTATCTCTAGAATGCATCCAGTAAAATTTCTTGATAAGATCTCTCTAAAATTGAGAAGGGAAAACCTACAATATCAAGCTTAAAGAATCCTACAAAATTAAAATTTGTCAAGGACCATTGGATCCTCTTAGGTGTGCCAAAATATATGATGCTAGATCTAGAAAATAATGAAAGAGATTAAAGTCATATTAAACCCTTATTCTAAATCAATAAAAGCACCTTCAGATTGAGCATAAGGAAGACCAAGTCAAATTCTTACCTTCACTTACTAAGAAAGAGATCTCCTTTGTTGAGTTGATTTTCTCATAGATACGAGTGATGTAGTTTCTTTTGAATTCTTTTGTATTTGAATAACATACACCTTTCCAAATTATATATTTGTTGCATAAAAATATGAAGTAGAAGGAATGAGATATGGATGTAGGATCAATGTAGGAGGAGATGCTTGTGTATATTGCTTATTAATATTGATAATGGATCCCTTGGATGTGTATGATGTAAGAAAGATGAGGGATCAATGATTGAGAGTTACATTTATGGGTGTTTGCATGAGGATGTGCATAATTAAGAGTAAATGATGGATGGATGGAAGAGATATACTTGACGCATTAGATCATGTGCAAGGGACCCTTGTATAATTAAATTTAATTATTATGGATGGATAATGTGAACCTATTTATTTGAATTTAGGGGGAATAAATTTATTTTATTTTTAAGTGGGTGCCCGAGTAAATTTAATCAATTTTTTAGACACCTAAAATCCGACCTTACCCAACCACACCTAATTTGTAACAACCCTCTTCTTAATACTCAAGTAATCTCAAGAATTTACTAAAAGGTAAATCAACTTAGTAAACAAGAGAGAGAATTTTTTTTTTTTATCATTTGCATAAGCACAAGAATAAAGTATAACTTTTCCAGATAAAATTCAAACTTGAATTCACATGTAATCATAACTAGAATCAAGATAATTCCTTACAATATTCATTTATATCACATAAGATACACTTAACATAAAGAATAGTTTTACCTCATAGGTTTTGACTGTCGTAAGCCAGAACATGGACTTCACTGCATCTGGAATGTTGATCTTTATCTTCACAAGCCTCAGAGAGTCTACTGCTACAGAGGGAGAGCATCATCCGAGTGCTTTACCTCCAACCACGAACTCAAGTGGTCCCCCGCGCACTTCCTAGCTGGAAGGGACCCGACCCTTCTCGAAGAGTATAGATATAAGGAACTGTCAAGTTTCTCCATCTGAGTCTTAGGGACGTGTCCTCCAAAACTCAATCGACCATACAACTCTAGATTCCTTCTAGCTAAGTATGATCATTCTGATTGGTCATGCCATCCAAACACTCACCTCTGACTCGACTTGGAACTGTCTCATCCTATAGATTACTTGCTTAATTTGGTACTCTAGACTCTAACTAGTCTGTATAGAAAATCCATTCTAGCCATACTGACTTAGAACTAATCCTTAATCTAGGATATTCAATCAATGTAAAGATTTAGGTATTTCAAACCTTTTAAAAGTCCCTTATTGCGTCCTTGCAATATCTAGGGTTTATGACCTCCTGTCATTTACTCTCAAGATTCAATACCCAACATCTTGATGCATTAAATCGATTTTTGACATTATTGAAGAATCTCTTAAAAGGTATTATAAAGACTTCTTGTCTTGTTTTATGGTTTTCTCGACCTTTCACTATTAATCAAATACAGATATATGTACAATGTCATTTCCAACATAAGAGTATAGATTTCCTATATCCTTCTTGTTCCAATACTAGGGTTTAGCTACTCTAACCCAATACATGGAAATATCAACATTTTTGTCCTTCCAAAGGAAATAACATAAGTGTAACAGATCATAAGAACAAAATGCTTCTAGTCTTTCCTAGACTACTTGGCATTGTTTGTGTTCACCTTTTTACATACATGAATTAATATAGTACTCCAGGTATTTCATCACCAATATAACATCTAAAAGAATATTGTCGTTTCATATCAATAGTCTGATCTAAGTCAATCTTTCAACCCTTAAAAGGTTGACTTATAAAAGATAATATTTTGCTTTCAACCCTTTGGTCTACATGGAACAAATGAATTCCGACCTAAGTTAGGTTTCCAACACTTCTATGTCCACTCCTTGGATACTTAATTTTATCCCGAAAACTCATATTTAGGTTCATGGTTTCATAGACTATCAGAATTAGTGACTCCACATCACATTATCCCATTTTCTTGAACAAAGGTACATTCTTGTTTACCACACTGGCCCCCACCCAGTCAAGGTTTACTTGTTTAGCTATTGACAAATTTAGAATCAAATCATAATAAATATAAAGGCTCAAATTAAAATACCTATGAAATGCTCATAAAGACTCATAGATTCAATCTCTTTTATAAGTCCCTCCTTAAGAAACTTTCTAATGCCATTTGCAAAGTTGGCATTTACCTTCTTTAATACCACTAGTTTATAGAATACTAGGGTAATATATTGTAATCAAAGAACCTATCAACTAGTCACTTCACATAGGGAATATGACTTAAAGTCATGGTTTCAAGAAAGTCATAATATATTTGTATACGTATAATAACTTGTTCATCTCCACGAAGAGTCTTAATAACCACGATATACACAATATGCACAAGCAGTCGAGGCTTGGCATCACTCACTATCGGGTTGGCAAGATAAAGAATCAAGTGCACGCGACACCTACTCAGTTGTGCCATTGAGTTTTAAAGTGTTTGAGTCCATCATGAATGTGGCCATTGTTATTATGAACTGCAACAATTTTGAGGTATCTATTCCATAGGCCAATAGCATTGTCGTGCCTTAAACAAAAGATTCTCACCCTATCGGGTTTAGAAATAAACACCAGGTTTGAAAGAGTTAACCACTAGATGGCATGAGTTATAAGTCATCATTTAATATGCAAGGTGCACAGTATAGGGCGCAAAGTATTGGTTTAGAATTGTGGTGCTCATGCAAGCAAACCCACGTAGGGTTTATTGTCTCAAGCAGTCAAAACGCCTGAAAGAGAAAAAGTTTCAGTGTTAAGGGTCATAATCATTTGGGGCTCCTAGAGGAATCTTATTCATCGTTATTCATCCTGAGGTATACAGTTTCATCATTGTGCATAAAAGTAAACATTCCATTTTATAATCTTTAAGTCGACAGTGCCAACATTTATATCATTCGAAAGGAGATAACATTGTGTTGTAGATAATGCATTAGATGAGCCGAGTGCTCTAAATATAAGTTACCTGAAAATATACAATGTCAAGTGTTACTGATATAACTCATAGTGATCGAACACCCGTTGCTCTAATCATCCTCACCAACTATGGTTCTTTGCAACTCGAGAAAGGAGTGTTCGCCACTCGCTTCCCCTTCAAGACTATCCACCTCCTCTTTTATCTCCTACGCTGGCCAAGAGACCTGCTTCCTCCCATACATTGGCCAGGAGACCCGTTTTCTCCATACGCTGGCCAAGAGAGTCGTTTCCTCCATACGCTGGCCAAGAGGGAGCCGTTCTCCCACCCAGATCCAAGATTCTCCTGATGGTCCCTTTTTCAAGACTTAGGAATTATTTTCCATCTTAATTTGCATGCCTATTTTTGAGGAAACTACCTCCCTTTACAAGGTGGCGTGAGTGGTTTCTCCCACTCGGCTAACTACCATGATCAAAGCTCGCACAAGAATGACACTTGCAAGACTATGGTGAGCTCCAAGCTCCCATTAGTTATGATGTCCACTATATCATTTTAAAAGCTTGAAAATCTATTTCCAATGATAAATTAGTGTGTCATGGTCTTTCAAGGCTCATGTTGGCATTAGAAACAAGATGATATCCTTTTAAATTATAAACGTGCTCCTCGCGTAAGAGTTGAGCTAAACAATAAGCTCTACAGCTAGATTAGCCATTTTGAATAATCTTATATTATATATAAATATATATATTAAAACTTCCAAGATTAATATCAACTTTACCATACAAAGTCGATGGCGTTCACTATTAGTCAACACTCAAGTGAAGTCACCCCCTCAATATGCACTTTCAAAATTATCATCATGCTTGACGTCCTTGTGCAATATCCCAATGAGAGTCATTTTCCGTTGCAATAGCTTATGCATGTACGTATGTATACATACATACTTGAACGTAAATGGTGTATGATGATAATATCTATGCCATTGTATGCACATATGCATCCATGCACCCATCTATATGTGTACGAGTATATATGCTTACCTTATTGACAAGGTATACCTATATTCATATATTCATTTGTTTTATATAATAAAAAGAGAGTCAATAACCCATAAGAGAATCATATCAACACAAAGGTTGACTAAATGAGTACTATCAACAAGCTTTTAAACATGTTAAACAACATGCACTAGACATTAAACGACATTGACAACTTGTCGAGTCGAGAAGTAAACTTAGACCAAGAGAGTTGAGTATCACTCACTCGACTCAAGTAGGTTTGACCATTTTTGCATCAACACTAGACCTAAGATGGCGACAACCTGTTATTCCTTGTATCTATATCCTTCTCTCCAATGATGCTCTCCCTCCTTTTCTCGGAGGGTGGAAACTTGATTCCTGAATGCAACTTTCCATCACCAACTAAATATTAGTGTATTAATAATCATTTCATAATCCTCATGAAGTCATCACATCTTGACAACTTTTAAACACATGACAATTTTAGTGAAATAAACGTAGCTCAAGAAAACATTGATTTCTCCAGACATTTTTCCTAAACATCTAATCATTGAATCATGCATAATCATCTACTAATTACTTCAAAAGTAAAAAGTAAAACAGAGTTAAAGTTAGGGATGTAACATAATTTGAGCCTATTTTTAGCCAATAATTAAATAAATATCTTTTATTTATTTAATTATTTCCATCCTTTCCCATCTTTATCCTAAATCCCTTAATTAAATAAACATTTACTATTTATTTAATTGTTATCCCTTCATCATGATCTCGTTAATTAAATAAATACTTTATTTTTTTAATTAATTCCCCTTTACACTCTATCCTTGTCCATCTAATCCTAACATTTCATCTTATCTACATGGATCATAATGTGAATTTGTCCTTATATGACAAATGTCATTTTCACATGTCTAAGTAACTCTTTGTCTAGATTCATTTAACCTAGACACCTAATATCTAAAAGTCAAACTAACTTTTCATCTTATCCCTTCATCTCATTTAACCTCTTAATCCTAGCCATTGCCATAAGGATTTTTATCCTTATTCCTATCCTAAACCTAGATCCTATCCATCATGTGCCACTTGTCACATGATAACATCCTTGATCTAGACCCTAATCCTCCTTCAATCTTAGCCATCCATCATCAATCATTTCTAGCCATTGATTTTCCTCTTCAAGACTCTATATCTACAGGCTCTCATCCTTCATTTTCATATCTAAAATCTATTATCATATCTACATGCTATCAAAATCTCCATTGAATCAAACTTATCATTATCATCTCAAGGTTATGTTAGAACATTGAACAATCCACATGTCAAAATCAAAGAGCAAATCAAATTCAAGGAGAGAAGCATAAATTCTAGGTGAAGGTATTGTGCTTTGTATTGCTTTTATCTTTCTTTGTTTTCCTTCAATCTTTTCTCACCTCTTTAAATTTAATTTAATAATGGGATAACAATGGATTAAGTTATTTTAATATAATAATTAAATAGAGATCAATTTAATTTTATCTAATTTAATAATTAGTGATGTGGATTAGTGAGATGAATAAATGAAACTAATTAATTATTTTAGATGAGGTGAATTTTAAGTATCTATAGGTACTTTGAGAATTTTTTGTGTGTAGAGGAAATACTGAGAGATTCCTTGATAACAAGTAACCACCTTTGCCTATGAACAATGTAAATAGATGCCAAGAAAATATAGAAGTGCCTATGATGTTGGTCATGGTAGTGCAATTTTTATGATAAACACTTTGATATTATGAGAAGAGACACATATCTAATAATTTGATGAGTTACAATGACCTCTAGAACTATCTTTAAAATACAAGAATCAAAATGCTCACTTTGACATATTTTAACACATAAGATAATAGATAACGGTAAAGAATCGATAAAAAAGTAGGAAACATACAATTTAAATTAGGATAACTAGATTATGAGTATTGATCTACTTATACAATAGAGCCATGCTCACAATTTTTGGAATATAAAAAAAAAAAAACCTAATCTACACAAATAAAAGATTGAAACAAAATAATTAACTAATAAAATCTAATAATAATTTAAATTAATTAAAGAACTTCTTGAAAAAACTATGTGAATTTTTTAATCAACATTTCATGTGACACTTTTGAACCATCATTAAAATGAAGAAACATATAAATATTGAATGATGAAATATGATACAAAATGTTTATTAAATATTTATTTTAAATTTTTTTAAAAATTTGATTAATATATAGATTTGAACACTAAAATTACATCATAAACAGAAATAAAGATTCCTCACCAAATTAGGTATTCTATTTTTATTCTCTTACAAGATAGTTTGGTTATGAACAAAGATAAAGTTTCGTTTTGAAATTAATTAAAGAAGATATTTGGTGTGTGATTCTTAGCTACTCTTTCATGTGCATTTTGTCTTTTACTAGGTCATAGTGGACCCCACATGCTTTTCGCTCTCTTGTTTTTCACAGCTGTACACGACCTTTCACATGGTTTAGGTAGTGGGCGAAGACGCCGAAAGAACAAAAATGATGTCTTTGCACACCTGGCGTTTATCTACAAGCTTCTTCTTTATTGGTATGCACTTCAATCTGTCTGCTCAGCATTACCATTGGTCTTTTGTCTCTCAGGCATATCTGCATTAACCTAGCTTTATCTGTTTTACCTGTTTCTGTCTTTGCCTGTGTAGCATTTCGAATACCAAGCTGCTTTTATCAGTGTTCTCCTTTGTTCGGATTTGTACCTAATGGCAGCCTCCTCTAACACTGCTAGACAACCCAAGAATGGCCCTGGAAACGCTTTTGATGGCCTAAGAATCGCCCCACCTACTCCTGCTTTTACTTGTGCTGCATACTCATCCGGAACGAAACCCCTGCTCTACGGTGTGTTCGTAAACCATCATGGAGGAGATGTTAAACACACGGTGGCCAACAGTATCTGCAATTCCTTAAATGCTACCGGACTGAGAGTCTTTTTGGACAAAAATGAGCTGAAGCTTGAGGATTTCTTTCCTAGAGCTTTAGAAGAAGCGATGCGTAGTGCATCACTTCATATAGCCATTTTTTCTGAGCATTATGCACAACCCCCCTGGTGTTTGGCCGAGCTAAAATTTATGGTAGAAACCGGCACCAAAATTATCCCTGTTTTCTATCATGTTGAGCCGTCTACGTTAAGATGGGCGATTCAGGGAAAAGCAATGTATACAGCTGTCTTCTCTAACTCTGAAATGAAGAGCAGGTACACCTCAAATACTCTTTCTTCGGAATTTACCTCATCAAATAATCTCATTTATTATTATTATTTTCCCTCCTTTTTGTTCGTCATATAAATTAGAGTTAGAGTTATATTTGTTCTGTTGTGCTTGTATGCTGGTCTACATGTTCAGCAATATTGTGAGTCATGTAAAACCTGCCTCCCTATTTATCTTTTCACATCTCAACTAGCATATCTCTTTTTACTCTTAGTTTATACCCCTTTTTCTTCAATGGTGCTCCACTTCAGTGAGAAGCATGAAAAGAAGAGAAGATACAGTTCAGAACAGCTTCAACACTGGAAATGGGCACTCCATGAAGCCTCCTTTCTAACTGGCGACATCATTAATAATCAGGAGTACGTACGAAATAATCTTCCACTTGCATTTAGATAATCAATTCTTCCTAAGTATTTTTGGGGGTTTTCTTGTCCCTCTGTTTGTTATATGTATCGGTGTTCAGTTAAGTCTTTCTTTCATTTTGGTTTGTCAGATAAAACTGTTTTGATTGTCAAACCAGAGAAAAACAGAGAGATGAGGGTAGGAACCTAAGGAAACCCAAGTAAAAGAGGATCATCTCCAATGAAAAATGATACCTTGCCCCAAACGAATAAAAGAACAAGTTGGTGAAAGAGACAAATATTGTGATGTTTTATCAACGTAATTTTTAGGCAAAATTGATGAATTTTATTGGTGTTCTAGCAGTGCTTAATACTGCACTTATCTTGCTATTTCCTGCTAACCTTTAGTAAGTGCAGTGCTTTACGAACTGTTCATTATATTATCTCTTCAGCTTATCCATTAACAAATAAACGGTACTTTATTCTTCTGCATTCCTTACCTGCACTTTTCCTGCACAAATATTATGCATTCATTCTTTACTATGCACTTTGCTCGCTACTTTCTTCTATATTAATATGTAATTCAACTATGTCTTCTCTGCATCAAACCATTACCATTAGCCTTTTTTTCATTCAAGCATTTCTACACTTTGTCTGCTTTCCCCGTTTCTGTCCACCTCAATTTCCAGAAAAGCATCAGCCTTAGCCTGTGAAGTATTTCAAGCATCATGTCATTTTTATTAACATTCTTCTTTGTTTCAATTTGTATCTAATGGCAGCCTCTGCCAATATTGCTGGACAACCCAAGTATGACCTACAAAATGCTTTTGATGGCCTAAGAGCTGCCTACCTGCTCCTGCTGCATCTGGACAACAAGTGTATTCTATACATGTCCTAAGAATCACACCACTCACATCTACTTTTGATACAATAGTACCATTTGCTTCTACTTTTATTGCATCCTCATCTGGAACCAAACGCATGCCCTATGATGTATTTATAAATCATTGTGGACAAATATCAAACACATTGTTTGCCTCAATTTATAGCTATTTCTTGCTAAACCTTGAGTAAGTGCTGTGCTTTTATTCATTATAGAATCTCTTCAGCTCATCTATTAACAAATAGACAGTACTTTATTCTTCTGCATTCCTTACCTGCACTTTTCTCTGCATCCTACCATTACCATTAGCCTTTTTTTGTTCAAGCATTTCTGTACTTTATCTGCTTTCCCTATTTTTGTTCACCTCAATTTCTAGAAGAGCATCAGCCTTAGCCTGTAAAGCATTATGCACAATCCCTGTGGTGTTTGACAGTATGGGGATTTGTGGTTAAAACAAGCACCACAATTATCCGTGTTCTATGAATAGAAACAGTTAAAAGGAAAAAAAAATCACTAGAAAAATTGCTTGACGAGCATTGGTGACAGTCAAATTGAAAGCATGCCTGGCGCTTTATCTTTAGCATGCATTTCAGTTCATTTTATTCTTAATTTGTTTGATTTATTGACTAATGTTTCTCGTGTTCAGTGAAGAGCAGAGGGTGGTAAAATATGTGGTTAATCGTGTAATGAAAGAAATGAAGAAGGTGACATTAGAGGTTGCCAAGCATCTGGTGGGTGTAGATGAAGCTGTGCAAAACTTTGACACAGTTGCACTTCAGTCCAGTGGTTCGATACAAATTGTAGGAATATGGGGCATGGGTGGCTCAGGGAAAACCTTACTTATAAAGAAAATCTTTAACAACAGACACTTGGACATGGATAGGTCAAGTTTGCTTTTTGATCTTCGAGATGTTGCAGGGGAAGGGCTGCTGGTCGAGAAACATAAAAGACTTTTGGAGGACCTTGATGTCAAAGGTGTATCCTTTGACAATTAGGCAGAGAGATTCTTGAAAGCCGTTTGAGATCTGTATCTGTGCTTATCATTTTAGATGATGTGGATCATACAGACCAACTCAATGCTTTCTTGCCAGCAAGAGAGAGGCTTGGACATGGAAGTTTGATTGTTGTTACCACATGTGAATTGGACGTTCTTAAAGCGCGGGGTATCTCTGCCATTTATGAAATGAGACCTCTTGATGCCACTCATGCCAAGCAGCTCTTTTGTTGGCACGCATTCTTACAACCCTCTCCACTTTCAGGATTTGAGTCTGCCTTTGTCACTCAAGGTCTTAGGGGCACAGCTATATGGTAGATCTTGCAAAGTTTATCGGCAATCTCTATTAGATAAATTGTCCAGAATATTGCCGGACGACATCAAATTGAGGCTCAAATTCAGCGATGATGCCCTTGACGATGAAGAGAAAATGATGTTCTTGGATACAGCATGTTTCTTCATTGGTTGGAGGAAAAGTGTGGCCATTGCATTATTGGAGGGATTAGGGTTGAGCGCTCTGCACAGTTGGGAAAGGCTTTCCAATAAGTGTCTTGTTTAGGTGGAGAATGATGGTGACATAAGAATGCATGATCACTTGAGAGATTTGGGAAGGGAAGTTGCAAACCGACAGTCACCCTATCGACTCTGGTCTTCATAGCAGTCTATCTAGATTCACTCTTAACAGGTAAAGTCTGTGCATTCTTTCATGGCTTTATTGATTATGACATAGAAACCAGCTCCTCCTTGAGTCTGTTGAGCTTTTTATGGATCAGCTAGGACTCAAATCCAGCACATTTATTGCTGCTGGAGTGCTCTACCACTGAGCTACTGACCCTTTTAGGACCAGCCCATCTTTGGTTCGGGTATGACTTATTTCCAAACACCCCCTCTAAGCCATTCTATAGAATTCTTGGTCTCTGATATCAGGTTGAGATTTTCATGGACCAGCTAGGATTCAAACCTAGGACCTTCCATTTGCTGCCAGGATGCTCTATCACTGAAATAATAACCCTTTTAGGACTGGCTCACCTTTGATCTGGGTGTGATTTATTACCAAACAGAGGCTGCCCTGTGTTGCCTTGAAATGTTTCTTATTTTTACTTTGACCATGCAGGAAGCAATACAAATCTGAGGATTGCCTTGAAATGTTTCTTATTTTTACTTTGACCATGCAGGAAGCAATACAAATCTGAGGATAGCCTTGAAATGTTTCTTATTTTTACTTTTACCATGCAGGAAGCAATACGAATCTGAGGATTGGCAAACGCAATTGGTGACAGTTGTTACCTGCGGCAAGGGAATATTATAATACACACAAGCCTAGGAGATCATGAGCTCACACTTTACTCCCTTGGATTGAAGATTTTTGTTGGTAATGGAGATTTTATTAATCAAGAACATAACAAAATATCAAGAGAACTGGTCTGGCTTTAGTTTCATGAATTTGAGCACAAAAACCTTCCATCATGGCTTTCATTGAAAAAATTAAGAATTGGAGCTTAGAAGGTTTGTGGGAACGTGATGTGGATGTAAGTATCTTTGCTTTATGGTTCTTTAAATATCTTTTGATTTATTCTATGTTAACTGTATTAAAAACTGGCTGCAGGCTCCTTTGCAGCTAAGAGAGTTGGTTATTCAGAGATGCAACAGCTTGTGAGAATTTCCAAGGTCAATAGGACATCTCAAGAATTTGAAAAAAATATTGATAGGGACCCTCTTCCTGGGATACATTGAGCACCCTCCCACAAGAATTTTGTCATCTCCAATTGCTGGAGCACCTGGAGATACAAGGGTTTAGAAATCTGTCATCACTTCCGAGTAATTTCGGTAATTTGATAAATCTGCAATACCTGAATTTGAATGGTTGCACCGTGTTGAAGATGTTACCAGATTCTTTTAAGAATCTGACACTCCTGGAATATCTTAATTTAGACGGCTGCTTTCAGCTCATCATCAAGTCGCAGTTACATATTCTGGAAAACATGACAAAGCACAGGTATTTGAGTCTTAATGAGTGCAGGAAATTGTTATGCCTCCCAGAATTAACAAAACACTATTTAAGAGGAACCAGCTTGAAGGAACGGCTAGGTAACATCTTTCAGCTAACCAAGTTAACTGAGTTGGTGATAGGGAGTGAGTTCTTGACAGCCTGCCAAGTTCTCTTGGAAATTTGCCCTCTTTAACTACACTTAGAATCCAAGGGTGTAAGAAGTTGGTAGCTTTATCGGAATCTATCGAGCATCTTAATTGTTTAAGAGGTTTGTATATAAGGCAGTCAGGAGTGAAGTGTTTACCAAAATCATTTATCCATCTTCAAAATTTGCAGATATACTACACCCCAATCAGGGAGTTGAGTTTTGGGTTAGGGTGCATGCTCAAGAAGATAAATCTACAGGGCACGGAAGTCCTAAGATTTCTATTAGTGGAGATAGTTGTCCCTTCGTTGAGACTCTTCTCCTTTAATAAGGATCTAAACGACTTGGAAACCCTGCCAGCAACATTGAAGATCATAAATATTTTTTACTGTAATGCCCTGAAGGACATTACAGGTGCGTGTGGCCTTAAAAACCTCCAGAAACTGCAGATAGTGAACTGTGAAGAGTTAGACGGGGTTCCATGTTTTGCAGAATTAGTGTCTTCAGAAATTCTCAGATTGGAAGGTAGCAACAAGGTGAAGAAAATAGCTGGTCTACAAGAGTTTAGATCATTGCGGGAGCTGACAATAGAGTTAGATGGGCTTCCAAGTCTTGCAGAATTCACATCTCTAAAAACATTTGAATTGCAAAAGTGCAACAAATTGGAGAAGATAGAAAGTTTAAAGCATTTGAAATCACTGGAGAAGCTTAAGATAAGTGAGTGTCCAGAGTTGGAGGTGCTTCCAAGTCTTTCAGAAATCACTTATCTAACATAAATTCAATTGAAAAAATGCCAGGTATCATCTTTCAGCTAATCAAGTTAACCGAGTTGGTGATAGGGAGTGAGTTCTTGACAACCTTGCCAAGTTCTCTTGGAAATTTGTCCTCTTTAACTACACTTAGAATCCAAGGGTGTAAGAAGTTGGAAGCTTTATCAGAATCTCTCGAGCATCTTAATTGCTTAAGAGATTTATATATATGGCAGTCAGGAGTGAAGTGTTTACCAGAATCATTTATGTATCTTCAAAATTTGCAGATATACTACACCCCAATCAGGGAGTTGAGTTTTGGGTTAGGGTGCATGCTCAAGAAGATAAATCTACAGGGCATGGAAGTCTAAGATTTCTATTAGTGGAGATAGTTGTCCCTTTCTTGAGACTCTTCTCTTTAATAAGGATCTAAACGACTTGGAAACCCTGCCAGCAACGTTGAAGATCATAAATATTTTTTACTGTAATGCCCTGAAGGACATTACAGGTGTGTGTGGCCTTAAAAACCTCCAGAAACTGCAGATAGTGAACTGTGAAGAGTTAGACGGGGTTCCATGTTTTGCAGAATTAGTGTCTTCAGAAATTCTCAGATTGGAAGGTAGCAACAAGGTGAAGAAAATAGCTGGTCTACAAGAGTTGAGATCATTGCGGGAGCTGACAATAGAGTTAGATGGGCTTCCAAGTCTTGCAGAATTCACATCTCTAAAAACATGTGAATTGCAGAAGTGCAACAAATTGGAGAAGATAGAAAGTTTAAAGCATTTGAAATCACTGGAGAAGCTCAAGATAAGTGAGTGTCCAGAGTTGGAGGTGCTTCCAAGTCTTTTAGAAATCACTTATCTAACATAAATTCAATTGAAAAAATGCCAGGTAACTCTTTCAGCTAACCAAGCTAACCGAGTTGGTGATAGGGAGTGAGTTCTTGACAACCTTGCCAAGTTCTCTTGGAAATTTGTCCTCTTTAACTACACTTAGAATCCAAGGGTGTAAGAAGTTGGAAGCTTTATCAGATTCCCTTGAGCATTTTAATTGCTTAAGAGATTTATAAATAAGATAGTCAGGAGTGAAGTGTTTACCAAAATTATTTATCCATCTTCAAAATTTGCAGATATACTACACCCCAATCGGGGAGTTGAGTTCTCGGTTAGGGTGCATGCTCAAGAAGATAAATCTACAGGGCATGGAAGTGTCCAAGATCTCAATTAGTGGGGATAGTTGCCCTTTGCTCGAGACTCTTTTCCTTTAATAAGGATTTAAACGTCTTGGAAACCCTGCCAGCAACATTGAAGATCATAAATGTTTTTAACTGTAATGCCCTGAAGGACATCAGAGGTGCGTGTGGCCTTAAAAACCTCCAGAAACTGCAGATAGTGAATTGTGAAGAGTTGAACGGGGTTCCATGTTTTGCAGAATTAGTGTCCTTAGAAATTTTCAAATTGGAAGGTAGCAACAAGGTGAAGAATATAGCTGGTCTACAAGAGTTGAGATCATTGCAGGAGCTGAGAATAGAGTTAGATGGGCTTCCAAGTCTTGCAGAGTTTACATCTCTAAAAACATTTGAATTGCAGAAGTGCCACAAATTGGAGAAGATAGAAGTTTAAAGCATTTGAAATCATTGGAGAAGCTCAAGATAAGTGAGTGTCCAGAGTTTGAGGTGCTTCCAAGTCTTTCAGAAATCACTCATCTAACAGAAATTCAATTGAAAAAATGCCACAAATTAAAGAAGATGAAGGTTTAGAAAGTCTTAGGTCACTGGAGACTCTGAACTGACTGTCCAGAATTAGAAAGGCTTCCAAGTCTTGAGGAATTAACTTCTCTTAAAATAATTGACTTGAGAATGTGCCACAAATTGGATAAGATAGAAGGTTTAGACCGTTTGAGATCACTGGAGAAATTGGAAGTACATTCCTGCTGGAATTTGCCGTATATAGTCAGCATGGAGTAGCGTGAGAGATTGAAGACGCTGGTAGTCGTTACAAACGACAGATCAGATGTTGAACCATAAAGCAGTAACATACAGGTAAAAGAAAATTCTTGAAATAGAAATATCAAAGTCTATTTATTATTATTGACTCATTTGATTTTGTGCACCCCTCTCAAATTGTAAGCAATGTGCAGAAATGGCCAAGGGATGTGATAATATGCACGAGGGCAGTATTTGATGTGGGCTCGCTGAAAAAATTCTCTGAATTGCCAAATGTATCTGTTCTTGACTAAGTTGGAAGTTTGTTTCAATTGAGGCCGGAGAGTTCTGCCAATGCCAATGCCAATGCTGTTCTGATATGTTTATCCCAACTTAAACTTCCATATTGTTACCGAATTGGGTAAAGGAAAATGGTTATGGATGGGTGTCTTCACACAAGTTTCCGAATTGCTTCAAATAAACCGAGATGAAATTGGGGCATAAAGCGAGAACAAATTGGTCTTTGTAAAAGTGGAAGAAGCATGGTTAGTGATGGGAGAAGGACAACATAGGAAAGGCTTTGCATTGCTTTTCCAAAGGTAACGAGTGGTGAATTAGTTTTATTCATTTATTTATGAAAAGTAATTGTAAATTTTTTTTAAATATAAAATTGTATAATTTAATTTTTTTAATTTGTATAATTGTATAGATTTTATAGTGATTTGTTAGAAGAAAAGAATTTTGGTGGGACATCTATAGGGGAATTGAGTGTTGAATAAGTTGTATAAACAATAATTTTCTTGGGAATTGTATAAATAAGAATTTTGGTGGGACATCTATAGGGGAATTGAGTGTTGAATAAGTTGTATAAATAAATGATAATTATAAATTTTCTTGTCAATTTTGAATTTTATTTTGTTATTGTGTATGGTTAGCCACTCTTAGCATAAAATATATGGTTCTCTAAGGTATATAGATATTTGAATAGAGTGATTTTGTAATTATTAATTTTAGTTGGAGTTACATAAATATAGAATATGACTGTTTTATAAGTAATATGGATTGGATTACATACATGAATTGCGAGCATTCTACAAGGAAATGGCACAAGAAGAAGAAAGTTTAGTGGGAGATTTTCATTGAAAATTTGACACTTTTAAAGACTAAGTATCTAATAAACTCTATTTATACAAAAAAAAAAACATATTACAAAGTATTTAAAAATTTCATTATAGAAAATAATTTTTAATAACTTACAAATTATAATAGTAATTTTTTAATAATTGATGTATTAAAAATTGAATATTAATTTAATATTAATGCGCCACTAAATTAATTGTTCTTATATTGTAATTATTTAAATAAAAATCAAATTCTAAAGAAATTATGAAAAATAAGACATACAAGTAAGAGGTTTAACAATCAAAATGCTGGACATGCTGCTGCACATTACGAATTTGAGAAAAAAGCAAAGACGGCTACTTGGTGGAAAGGTGCTTCTCAACAATATTATACGGTTGAGAAGAAAACTAATTAGAATAAGAGTTTTTCAGAGGTGGTTGTTTCTGAATCACTGGGTCTTCGGACATCCCATTCAGTCGTCTCAAATAGCAAGGTCACTAGGACTACCCCTATTGAGTCAAAGATTACCATTTCAGGTGTAGGTGTTTCGGCTTCCTTTTCTAGTGGTTCTTTAGAAAAGTCTTTATTTGTGCAAAGGAATCAAGATGAAACTCCAAATAATTTGGCTGCTGGCTTTCATCTTCATGAAAGTAGCGAGCTGGTTTGGCATGGTAAGGCCGCACAAGTGGAAGAAGGTCGGATCACAGTTGAAGGGAAAAAAAACAAATCCACTAAGTCTTCTTTTGACATGATTCTTCGCTCTCACAAGAAAAGTGTAAAATGTAAATCTTGAATGGTCTTGTTTTGGAGTTTATCTTTTTTGCTGGTTGCTTGCTATTTTCTTTGTAGCCTTGCTTTTTTTGTTAAAGGGTTTCGGGTCCTTTCAAAATCTGTTTTTTTCTTTATAAAAAACAATCAATATATATATATAAAGCAAATATTTTTTTATCGTCTTGATTTCCATCTCCTAGTAGAGTCCCTTTTTAGGGCAAAGACTTTATAAGAAGTTTTCTTGTTTAGATTGGATACACTATAAAAATATTTAAGCTACTCTACACAATCAAATAGTGAGTGAAATTATTATATTGTATTAGAATTAAAAGGATATGATGGTGGATGTATGTTGGATAGCGGATATGGGGTTGAAAGATGGTTAGATGCAAGGATGGGATGTTGATGACATGAGGCAAGATCTTGGGACCAAGGGGAACCAAGACCAATGGTTGTACACACCATGTTGGAGTGTGAAGCTTTGGGTTAGGATGTGATTTTGAATGTTAGGATTTCAATTGGTACTATAGGTTTTTGAGATGAAGGGGCCCAAAATTTATTTAGGATGTTTAGGAGGGGGAGTTGAGATTGTGGATTTTGGGAAGTAGGGACCCAAAATAGGTGCAGGATGATTAGGATGGGGATGCTTGGATCTAGATGGAGAAATTTAGGATTGGGATACAAAGTTGGAAGCTCCTTTTGAATACATCTCTTTGTGTTTGGGGATCCACATTATTTTTGTGCTTTCTATTTAGTTAGTGGGATTTGGTGGCTTTTTTGATCTATTTTGATTTTGGATTAGATTTTTCATATTTTTGGATTTAATGAAGTAGCCTTTGGAGGAGCAAATGGGGATGTAGAGTTGGAAGATCCTTTTGAATGCTACTTTTTATTTGGGGATACACATTGTTTTTGTACTTGCTTTGTGATTGGTGGGCCTTGGTGGCCTTTTCGATCTATTTTGATTTTCGATCAGTTTTTTGTTTGTTTGTGTATGTTGACACATTGTGACATGGTAATCTTTAGATTTTTTTGGTTTTGTTACTTTATATGTTTGAGCATCCAAATTGCTTTTAAAGACAAAGGTATGGTCCCATGGGGATATAGTATCTTGAAATCTTATGAAGTGGATGATGGTTTCATCATGTTGGAACAAGTATCAAGATATATGTGTAAATGTTGGTCCTATTGGGGATTTAGGAGATGGGTGGTTAAGATCAATGCATGTATTAGTGATGGAGATGAAGGGGTTAATGAAAGGATTGGTGGTAGAAAGCTCATGAGAAGAGTGACAAGAAGCACATATTTTGATTTTGGAAGAAGTTTCCTTAGCCTTAGTTGAGGAGTGACTAACATCTTTGTCATGAGATATATAGTCAAGGCCTTGAAATCCTAGATTTGCATTTATTTGGATGGGTTCTAAGATGCCTTGCTCATGGAGGCCTAACCCTTTGCTTGGATTATGCATATTTTGACTAACTTGATTTTTGATAGCATACTTGTTGTTTTGGAAACATGACACAAATCCATTGTGAGATGGGCAAGGAGTAGTGGTGGTTATAGTTTCCTCAATGATGAGGAAACTAGATCAAATAAAAATGGAGGAACCAAAATGGTAGAATTGTGATTCATGGATAGGTTCAATTGGGATATTGGATCTTGAGATGGTTTGGATCATGAAAGGGATTAGTTGGGATTCTTGGATCTTGATTGGGATATTGGATCATGAAAGGGATCATGAAAGGGATTAGTTGGGATTAATTGGATGAGTGGATTGAAATTCATTGAGATGTCCTTAGAATTTAAACCTTTTCTCAATTTCAATTTTATTACCTGAAGTTTTAGATTATGATGAGGATAGGATTGTGAATAAGAAGTGAGCTTGGATGAGGGGATTGATTAGATTCTATAATTTAGATTATGGATTAGGATGAGGGGGTTTAAGATGAAAATTATGGTGGATAAAGGTTGAGATTTTGATTAAGAGCATTTTTTATGATTGTTGATAAATGTTTTAGGATTAGATCATGTTCAAATTTTTGCATCAACGTTTTGGATCACACTTCGTGATCCATCATCAAGATGAAAGAAGATAGCATGAGGAGAAAAAAATGAATAGTTTGCAGACCCAACAAGACATAAATAGGTTGGGAAGAGGGAGAAGAGATAAGGGGAGGCACAAAATTCAAGACAACAAAAATAATGCAAAAAGGAAAAAGAAGGAATTAAAAATGATAAATAAAAATGAAAAATTAGCAATTACAAAATTAGTACCCAAGGGAATCACAAGAAATATAATAAAGATGGATTTAAAATAAAATACAATAAAATAGGAAAAAGCTAAATCTCTTGAAAAGCCAATCAAAAGAATTACAACAAAAATAAAATCAACAAATTACATATACACAAAGAAATAAACTTACCCCATAAATTATAAAATGGATACCAAAAAAATTACAAAAAGAACTAGAACTAACAAAAAGAAAAACACTAAAGAATGGAAAGAAATACAAAAAAGAATTAAAAAATAAGATAAGACAAAAAAAATAAAAAATAAAAGAGGTAAATGAATCTTAAAAGAAAACAAAATGCATATACAATAAAAATAAATTAACCACCAAACTATATAAAGACTAAAATTATGAATCAAAATGTAAAGGAAGCAAAGAGAACCAATATTTAAAAAAAAAAATTCAAAACCTACATAAAGCATAACACTAAAGGATGGAAATAAATACTAAAAAAGAATTCAAAGGAAAGAGAAGACAAAAATTAAATAAAATAAAATGAGGACAAATTGAGAGTTAAAGCAAAGCAAAAGAATTCTAAGAATTTAGAATAAATTGAAAAAAGAAGGCATGAGGACACCAAAAGTTTTAAAAACTAAACATAAATAACAACCCAAAAATAATTAGAAAACTTAAAAGAAACAAATAAAAGGTAAGAGAAAATAGAAAAAGGAGGAAAAAAAATAGAAAAAATGTAAATTGAAAAGCAAGAGGAGGTAAGATAAAAGAATAAGGAAAGAGGCATAAAAGATTGGAAAGAATGGAAAGAAATACTAAAACAGGAATACAAAAGAAAATAAGACAAATTAAAATAAAATAAGCAAAAGAATTAGCGAAAAAACAAAAAAAAAGAAATTTTAAAATTTTAAATAAGAAGACAAGAGGACATAAAGAATTTAAAAACTAAACATAATAAATAATACAAAAATAATTAGAAAACTTTTAAGATATATATATATATATATATATATACAAAGAAAAAAAGAAAACATATATATATATATATACAAAGAAAGAAAGAAAACATATATATATATATATACAAATAAAGAAAGATAAATAAAAAAAAAATATATATATATATATATATATATATATACAAAGAAAGAAGAGAGAGAGAGAGAGAGAGAGAACACACACACACACACACACACATATATATATATAAGCACAAACAAACTTGAAATAATAAGAAAAATGAAAAAAGAGAAAGGCGAGATTAAGAAACAAAAAACCAACAAGCAATAAATAGACCAAGAAACAAAAGAGACAAAATAAGCGAAGAAATAAGAAAGAACAAATAACATCAAAACTAAAGAGAAGACATAAGAATAATTTGAAAATGAGAAGAAATCATAAAAAAGAATAAATAAAAGGAAAATTCAAACAACAAAACAAGAAGAAAATGAATCAAGAAAACCAAAAACACCAAAGCCTAATACAATCTAAAGAGAGAGAGAAAACAAGAATAAAGGAAATAAATAAAATAAATTAGAAGGGAAACAAAAACAATAATAAGAGGAAGACAAAAAAGAAGAAGAAAAAAAGGCGGGGGAAGCCAAGAAAACACCGAGGAGAAACTGGGGATAAAAGAAGGAAGGAACGAGATGACTTGAGAAGGAAACTGAGACAACTAAGGAATGGAACAAGACCAAATGAACCCATTGAGAAGGGGGGGAGACCAATACGGGAGGGAGAAAAAGGAGGGAGAGGGAGCTCCAAAATGAAACGAAGGAAGAGGGGGGAGGGGGGAAGTAGGAGAAAGAGATTTAGAGGAGAGAAGGATGAGGATGGGTTCTTAGGTGGGAAAGCAGAGGGTGCCAAGAAGAACTTAAATTCCAACCCTCATCATGGTTTAGGTTCTGAGGGTGATTGTTGATTTCGATAGCTTCTTTTAGTTTCCTCTTGAAGAAGTTGTCTTCTTTAGAAAGAATTTGGGAGCTTTCAAGACAAAAGTGATGAGCTTACTAGAAGAAGAGTGTTCAACAAGGGTAGATTTGGAAACCTGTTTGTGCCTGATGTCAACACTATGCTCTTTAAATTTGGTGCTAAAGGAGTGACCAGTTTCACCTATGTAGGGAATGCCACAGGAACAAAAAACCTTATAGAATCTTGAGTCAAGAAGGATGTCCTTGGAATCTTTGAGAGAAGGGATATGCTTTCTCAAGGTGGAGAGGGGCTTGAAAGTGTAGCAAATACCTTTTTTAAGAAGGATCTTAGAGATTTTTTGGGAGATGCCATCCACGTAAGGAATAGAAGCACCAAGGGGGATGTGGGAAAGGTTAGGCTTGGGGATAGAAAAGAAACTTGAGTTGGCATGGTTGAAAGCTCGAGAGATTTGTTTGTTTGAATAACCATTTAACTTGAAGACATGACACGAATGAGTCAAGTCTTGGAATAAGTTTTCCTCATCACAAATCTGGTAAGCTCTCTAGGCTAGAGTCTTAATAACACCAAATTTTTGGCTGGGATGGTGATGAGAAGAGGAGTGGAGGTAGAGATCGGTGTGGGTAGCCTTGCGGAAAACCTTGCGCCCTAAGGACCCATCTGAATTTTTAAGAAGAAGAATGTCTAGGAAGGGAAGTTGGTTGTTGGATTCAACTTCCTTAGTGAAGGAGAAGGAGATGTAAGAGATTAGGCTATTGAGATGGGTGTGGAACTCTTCCAATTTATCTAATCCATGAGGCCAACATACATTGGTGTCATCCACATACCTTTTCCACCATCTTGGTTTGAGAGGAAAGGAGTGAAGAGCCATTTCCTCAAAATGTTCCATGAACAAGTTTGCAATGATGGGGGAAAGGGGGGAACCCATAGCCACACCATCCACCTACTCATAGATAACATTTTGGAAAGAGAAAAAAGTAGACCTTAAGCGAAATTCCACAAAGGTGGCTATTTCATCATTGGTCTTTTTCCTCACAATTTCCAAGGATTCAAAGATGGGAACTTTGGTGAAAAGAGAGACGACATCGAAGCTCACTAAGATGTCACCGCTCTCTAAGCTTTTGTCCTTGATGAATTGGACAAAATGGTTTGAGTTCTTTATAAAAGAATCAATTTTTCCAACAAGTGGGGCTAATAATTTTGATAACTCTAGAGGTTGATTTTTATTTTGATGAGAGATTTGCATGGATGAATTAGAATGAACTAGATTATAATGGGTTGTATTAAATTAGGATGGGTTGATGATAGTTGATTGAAACAAATAATAATTTTAGAATTTGATTGATTTGAAAGAATTGAAATATGATTTAGATTAGATAAGGGTGAATTTGGTTAGGATTTGGGGAGTTTTGTGATGGAAAGGATTAGTATTAGGAGATTATTATTAATATGAAATTGATGGATTTCGATTCAAACTGGAATATGGATTTTTTTTTGGATAAAGAGGTTGTAGGATGAATGGTTGAAACAAATGAAAATTAGAATTTTGATTAAGGTGATGGGTTATCTAGGATTGCAAAAGTATTTGGTTATGGTCTTTTCAAAGCTATATTTTTAACTTGAAATGGTTGATGTTACAAGTGTTTAATGTTTAGAATAAAAGGTTATTCACTAGTTTTACACAAAATGAACACACTGTGAACATTAAAATATAATTTTATTTAGGTATGAGTATTAATTTTTATGGGCTCACTAATATACTATTGACCAAGTTGCAAATAGCTAGGCAATGTAAATATTTTGACTCTATCTTTACACCCCTTACATGGAGGTGGATACCTTCCCCATAATGAGATTTATCAAGTTACAATTTGGAAGTATGTTGTAACTTCTTAGGTATAACTGCTTAATTGGTACACAATGAAAAGGGATTCTTGAAAGGTCCTATTTGGGCTTTACAAGGTGACTAGTTGTATCCTCTATATACCACATGGGTATGTGGCCTAAATCCATAAACTAGAACCCATATACAAGCATGCAAAATAAGTGCAAGAAAATTTCACTTCACCTTGACTCACAAAAATTGGTGCCAAGGCTATGTCAAACATGATCAACTATGCTTTCCCCCCCTTCATATAACCCATCATAATATGTGATTCGAGTCATCCCCTAAGGTGATTAAATCCTTAGGTAGGCTTGCTAAAGGGAAATAAATCTAAGAGTATTTTATTCCTAAGATCACCTTATGGTGCAAAGAAAGAGCATACTCAACTTGGATTATTGGATCAACACAACAAAAAATAAATAAAAAGCTTTTATGATCTTTACTTAAGACCACCTTTTAGTGTGAGGAGGGAGTATACACACTTAAATTTTTTCATAGGCATAGAAAAATGTCCATTCTATTAAAGCATAAAATATGTGCAACTATTCTTGTGCTTAAAAGAGAATCTTCAACAAATGTTTTGCTACAAATTTACTAGTATTTTAAAAAACAAGTCTTTGACAAGCTATTTGTTGTAAGAAAGACCTGCATTAGTAAAGAAACTTAAAATCCTACAAAAACTAGAAGTGAGTGCTATCACATACCAAAATAGAATTCATGACGTTCTTCATGATTTTCTATGTAATTTTATTTTTTTTGTCAAATTTGGCTTTTGTATGCATAATATATATGTTTGAAGAATGAAAGCAAAGAGATTGTTTGAATGATTATACCTAAAATTAGGGGCCAAATTTATAAAATTACCTTTAATATAGTGCTACTAAGCCATCTTTCCAATTCTTATAAAAACATGAAAATTTGATATATTGCCCAAAAGTTATGCAATTTAAAAAAAAGTGCTACTTTAAGGTGTTGAAAGGGGGGGAGGGGCGGGGGGGGCCTGGTTCTAGTCTTGGTGGTTAGGTTAACCATTGGAGGTTAGTATTCACCTAGTTATATGTAGGTGGTTTGGGAGATGGTTAGATTGGTGGTTAGGGATCTAGTGGGGTTTAGCTCTAACCTCCAGTAACTAATGTGAAGTTACCAACTAAGTTTGAGGGTGCTCACGAATTGGGAATTAAGCCTTGGTCATAGGTGTGACTTTAGGCTAGGATTTTGGGGCTGAGTGTTTAGAGGTAGCTCATGGATGCCAGTAGGATCATGAGGTTAGGGATTGAAGCATCATGACCCTTTTTCAATGATTGGCATGAGCAAAACATATCTTGAATACCTTTAATTTCTTTTATCAAACACAAAGCATTTCATTTTTACACACTATACAAGAATTTTATTTATAGTTTCCAATATAATTTTTTAATAGATTACAAATGGTAGGGCATGGTACAAGTTGTGCAATACAAATCCTTATAATTGTATCATATATTTTGTACAAACCTTAAAAACCATAGGACAACAAAATACAATTATCTTTTACTAAAATATAGAAAATTATATATAAATCTTCATCTCTCAAGACTTTTAGACTCAATCATGATGTTTGTTTTGCACTACGAGGCTCCATGTGAAAGATTACACCTATATTTATCTGAAAGTGACTAGAAACCTACAAGATCAAGTTAGTAACACCTACAAAAAAAATGAAGGTTAAAGAGGGCCCATGTCCTATTGGGCATGCTAAAGATGTGTAAAACAAGAAATAAAAAGTGTAGATTAAAACCTATATTTCAACTCTAAATAACACCTTAGTTTAAGAAAGGAATATTAAAATGCAAATGAAATAAAAAATTTATCATCCACATATGATTATTGTTGCACAAAGAATGCAATTTTTCTCAGAAGTTGCTATTGAAAGGAATGTGGTTGTTCACAACAATAGCTTGATGATGCATTCTTGAATTTGGTTATGTAATTTTGGCTTAGGGATGGGTAGATTTATTTAAATTAGATTGATCAATGGTAAAGATTCTAGAGGGGAGGTCAATGGTTGTGATCAAGTTGGTTTAGTTGTGAGATAAAGGGTGGAGATAAAATATATATATTTGATTATTTTATAGATATTTAGGTGTAAAGTGTAAGATTTAATAAATAATATTTGTTTAAAAATCATGTGAGATAGAATTAGGACATTAAGGAAATAGATAAGGATAATTAAATAAATTATTTTAATTTATTTAATTATTAAGCAAAAATATATGTGTTAGGCAATGTTAGAACAATTTATATTTTTAAGTGTATAAAAAAGAAGCAAATATGGCTAGTTTTAGAGAACTTTCGTAGGAATTTAGACGATAAAAATGTAGTAGGTGGGAATACATAAAAATGAATTACCTTGGATTTGAAGCTTGTTGTGGGAGGAGAAAAAGACAAGGCAACTATATTAGGTGACAAAGTGTGGAAATTTTTTGCAATAAAATTTTAGCTCAATTTCATTAGGGACCTCAAGATTAAAAGGGGCCATCTAGTGGTAGGTGCCCTAATTTTTTAAATCACTAACACATAATTTAGGATGGAAAAATGTGGGTTTTACATATAGGGCTAAGAAAAATATTTTAAGTTTTGATGAGGGGGTAAAGAGGAATAAATAAATAAGAAATTAAATGTGAGGTTACAACAGGGGATGAGGATAAAAACTAAATGAATGAGAAGGCTTAGGAAGTCTACACAAGGCTATGGGTTCAACATGGGAAATGGTATATGGATGGCTAGAGGTGTCATAGGCCAAGAAAATGGAATTAGAACAACACAAGGTGCACACATGTATGTATTGAGGGATAAAATAAACACAAAAGTGCAATAAGGAAATTATATGGTATACAAATTTATTATTACAAGGATCAAGAAAACTTAATGTTCCAAATGGCCATACAAGGTAATTACAATATTTTTTAACTTGTGAAGGACCTAAGAGTAGTTATTTAGGAGCATCTTATATAATTGAGCAATCATCATCAAATAAAAAATGTTTATGTGAAGGTTAGGATTTGACAGATACTAAGAGGGAAGAAGAATTCCATAGTTATCCCTATAAATATGTCTTAACACAACATACAAACACAAAAAAAATAGAGAACATGCATTCATATATGAAGGAAAGATGTATTGCACAACATAACATAATTGAAGAGAGGTAATAGCTGAAATTTTTTCATTAATTAGAGGCTTAAAGCCTATTACAGTAGAAGAGCTATAAAATAAAAAAATTCTCTATAGAGAATCGAGGGAAGAACCCTTTATAGTGAGTGATAAAATATCTCTTATGCCCAACAGGTGAAAGATAGAGAGAGAAAGAAGGATGTGATAGGGAGAGAACCCTAGCCATTGTCTTGCAACCTTGAAACATTTGTAGAAGGAAATTCAATCTACAAACATGGAGAAAATTCTCCATGCCTCTTTCAACACCTGCATTGGTAAAAAGAGGACGAAGCTACAAAAAAAAACCCCATAAGAAATACTAAAAACATGGTCTAGGATGGCCATTTGACGATAATAACTTCCAAATTAAGAAATGCAGCGTGGGCACCTACAACTCCTCCTTGAAATGTATTGAGATGCATTAAAATCTTCCCTATAGCTCCATGGCTTGAGATTGCACAATTGAGAGAGGTATTGTAGCATTGATGAGGAGCAAAGAAGAGATAAGGCACACAAAGTGCATCTAGGGTTTTATCTCTATTTTTTTGAACATCTAACCTATTCTTCCCTTATTTTCCTACCCATTTACTTAGTTTCTTGTATCCTTTGTTTTTCATTGGTAGCCATTAGGGGTTGGGAAATTGGTCTACCATACAAGAAGGAGGTGGCATTAGAAATCATGCACTCTTGCCACCATCTATTGGATGTTGAGCTTGATGCATGCCTTCTTCCATCTGTGTTTCACCTTAGTTTCTCTTTTCCTTCCTATTGGGGGTTGGGAATTTTTCCTCATGTGAACTTTGCCTTTCGTTTTGCTAATTTCTTTGACTTAGTTGGTACTAGTGATTGAGAACCAGAAACTTGTTGAAGATTCCTGGTTCCTATAGGACCTCTAACCAAGTTCCTTCACACTTGGAGGCTTAGTGAATTTGGGATTTAGGTGAAAGGTGGAAAGGAAGAGAACCCTAAATGGAAGTATTATTGACATGATAACCTAGTTAAAGTATCTCATATTGGTTATAATTGGAAGGCAGTACAAGGTTCCAACAAGAACCACCAAGGCCAATCACCTTGAGATGTGATGGGAACTCCTCTCCATGTCTAATTTTCATCTCTATACATACCCTCCAAGTGCATCAAATTTCTTGAGAGTGTTGCGACACCATATTGCTTGATTTTTGCTTGTCTTTTAGTTCCTACACTGGATACATTGTCACCTTGGTCCTCTATACCCTAGTGCATACTATCAATTACTACATCAAAATAAGGCTGCTCTTTATATTCCAACATCATAAAGCATTCCAAATAAAAAATTATTTATGTGTAATCATCCATTGTATTCATTTCATTGATTCCTTTTTCTTGCATTAATCTCTTCATCTTCTTTTATCATTGGTTATTTCATCTTTCATCATTGATCATTTAATCTTTCATCGTTTCCTCTACATGAATGAGACATCATAATTTTATTTTAATCAATTTCTTCTTTCATCATTCCTTCCACATGACTGGGGCATATAATCACTTTCTCTATATTTCATTCATATCATCATAGATACTTTTAATTTCTTTGAAACAATGTTACTTTAAACAACATCTCAAAGAAGGGAAAAATTTAGACACCTAAATAATGTTGTCTTAACCTTCATTGTTTTATCAATTAAGTACAACTTATCATATTATCATCATTACCTAATCATCTATTCATCGCCTAGGTCCTCTTATTATCCATTCATCACCTAAGACTCCTAACTCTTAATAATTTAATTAAATAACTCCCAAGTTATTTAATTAAATTTGGATATTATTATCCATCCACTTATCCATTAACTATTCATTATTTATTTATCCACAAATTATCTGCTAATAAATTAATCTAATATTAATTTCCACCTCATGTGCACCAATAATTCAATTCATTCCACCTTGCCTAGTTGACTACCAAGTCTAATCAATTCACTTAGAATTATTCTCACTCTCAATCATCAATCAAATCCACTTCACTCATTCATGCAATTAGTTAATTACTGTATATAAATAGTCAACTCCCCTTAATTCTCTCATGCACTTAGTTAACCCCTCCATGCAGGAAGTTAACTCATCAATCATATCTGTTAGCTCTCCAATCACATTGAGTTGAGAAATTATAATTATTATAAATAAAATAATGTGCAACTTTCCTATGCTTGCCACATCTCCTCATTAGTCCCCAAAATCATGGATTGGATCTAATGTTCTAGATTGAATCCTAACCCTTCATTTGATTCTCCTACAAGTCTATGATTCAAACCCATTTCTCATCATTTTACAAGAACTCAATTTCATATCAAAATTCTATCAAATTGTTAATTAAGTAATGTTAAGGTTATGTTGGTGAATTGAACACCCAAATCACAAAATGAGCAAAATTTTTACATTCAACTCAATTTGAGGTTTGTATGTGAAATTTTGAGTGTTGAGTTGAATTTAATTTGATGTTTGTTTCATTTATTATATTTGCATGTGTGCAAAAATGTAATAATTTCCTAGGCATATTATTATATCAAACATATGCTTTCCACTAGTAACAAGGATTCTACCATACTAAGATTTTTAAAGTTTTTTATTGAAGGGAGGGTTGTATCTAATATAAGATTCACATGAGTAACAATTAATCTAACAAAATAAAAATATATATATATTAAGATTTCAACTATTTTATTAGTACCTTAAGTATTTTTATCTACCACAATATGCTCTATACATAAATTTGAAATTAATATATATTTAAATACGATCAATTTTTTAGAAATATTTCTTGTTTAATGAATGCATATGAATAACAATAATAATTTATATATAAACCATTCCATTATTTGTAAACACCTTCAAAATTTCTCATGCTTACAAAAAATAAAACAAAAATGAAAACAATGATAAATATGATGTAAGACATAATTTAGTCTTACATCTACTTACTTGTAAGTCACACTTATTCATGTGGCTATATAATTAAGGTAATAACACAAGTGATTCATTGAGACTTGAATATGTTTTATCTAATTATTTGTGATGTATTTCCAAGTCTCTTTAAAACCTCCCACTCCAATTTTCACATTATTTAATCATTATATAGTCTTTGAGGACACATCTTGTTGAGGAATATTAAAAACTATGTAAATTTTATCCCCTTTTTCCATCTTCACATTGCATTTCTAAAGAATCTTAGAATTATTGTTAGTATTGGTACCTTCGTACTTTTGAGTTCACTCAAACTCTTTGCAATCAAGAAATTTGGAGCTAACTTAATCAAATGAGAAATATTTCAATGTTTAAGATAGATTTTTTTGGGCAAGTTCCATTCCATTTTCATTCCAAAATCTATTCTAAATTTTGAATGCAATTGTCAATTATTAATGATTAATTTGATAATCATCATTATTTTTTGGATAACTAAGGAGCTTTAAGTACTTCTCATTTCCATCGACCTTGAAAAATGAAAAATAAAATAAAGTGGTATCTATATAAGTAGATCAAAATGGAGCTTATTTTATAACCCACAATATAACTTTCCATTTACAAAAAAACCTTTATAAATGAGCGATTATGTGTCTTGTTCTTAAAAACTACTCATTTTTCTATCATTTTTTTTGATGGAGGTCATCCACAAACAACTTTTAGCTACCTGATATGGGAGCACAAGCCTTTTTGGGCTGAACCTTTTTGGCTGAGAGTGAAGGACCGGGGGGTATCCATTCTACCAAATTTGCTTGGGGCACAATCCCAACCTCATCTCTTATGATATCAAGGCCTTGCACTCAACAAGACTTGATCCTTGGTGGGCTCATTAAGAACCATTCAACTTCATCAATAGATCAAGGACCCATTAGTAATATTAAGAATGTTAACTACAAACATTTTAAATGTCTAGAGGAAAAAAGATTTAAGCTCATATTATACTTGTAGAATAGGGTAAAATTAAGGTAAAAGGCATGAATCAATAAAGCTCAAACGCTAATGGCCCTAAACCAACAATAAAGCACAAATGAACATAGAAACATAAAATATGAAGCAATATTACCAATATTCCTATGCCATGGTTGATTCACCTCCATTGTCATTCTCCATTTTTCTTTATATGCTTGCTTGCCCTTAGATTTTGAGTATGCAACAATAAGCCTACTAATAGTGATAGCAAAATATTGAAGATTGTACTTGTCTCCTTGAATAGCATGTACTTGAATTCCTCTTATTATTATTAGGGATAAAATGACAATGAGAGGTCTCTTTTATAGAAAACCAATTTTGAATAAAGGGCCAATTTTTTTTTAATATGAAATTAAAATCAATGGTCAAGAAATTGCTTAAGAAGCAATGAAATAGGGTTAGGGCTAAATTAAGAGAAAGATCCGGTTTAGATAAGGATGGATGGTGGAAATTAAATTATAAAATAATTCAATCAAGGGTGGGAATTAATTGAGATGTGAAGAGATACAAATGACACAAATAAAGAGGTTGTTGGAGTAAATTAAATAATTAAATAATTTAGTTTAGGAGGGAAAGTGAATTACTAAATAAAAATGATTATTTAATTATAGAAGAAAGGGAAAAGGTTGATTTTTAATTAAAATGAAAATTTAATTAAAAGTGGGGAAAAGAAAAATATTAAATAATTAAACAATTATTTAATAGTGGAGAGAAAGGTGGAAAATAATTAGAAGAAAGCAATGAATAATTAAACAATTAATAATAATTATATAATTATAGTAGAAAAATGAAAATGAATAATTAAATAAATAAGAATTATTTAATTATAGAGGGAAAGGAATATTAGTGATGTAATTAAATAAATATAATTTATTTAATTAATCAAAAAGAAAAATAAAAGGGAAAAGTGAATTAATTAAATAATTAAAATTATTTAATAAATAGAAGAAATATGACTTTAAACTATAATCAAATAATTAAAATTATTCAATTATGCAAGGGAAGAAGGGAAATTGATGTTGAAAAATAAGGTTCATAGGCTTAGGACATTTTTTAGTGTCTACATTTTTCCCCTTTTTGACATAATGCAATTATCTTGTTGTGTTAAATAAATTTAGTTCAAAATATGCCCTAGTGTGTCATGGTGAAGGTGGGATAAACCTATGCCCTCTCAGAAAATTTTGAATTTTTTAAAAAGTTTATTCTGATAAGCAAATCTAATAGTGGATGAATACAAGGATTGATGAAGAGAAATGTTAGTGAGAGGAAAATGTTAGTGTAGAAAGAAGATGAATGGAGAGGGATTAATATTTTTCTTGATAGATACTAGGATTGCATGATTATCATCATCGGGCATTAAAAATATGGAAAACAAACAAGAAACACCAAGGTATGACATAGACCAAGGTGTGAAATGTTATCCACTTGCAGAAATAGACACTTGGCAGAAAAGGAATGCCATGACTCATACTAGGAGCAAAGTCACCCCAACCTTTTTGGCAAGGCAATCCACAAACAAAAATCAAAAGAAAAGAAGGTCATGAGACATCATTGCTCTTCTAAATACTTCTTGGGACATCCTTGAGGTGGCTAGTAATGTAACAAAAAAAATAAAATAAAAAGATAAGACATACTGAACCAATAAAATCAACAACCATATAGATCGTTTGCTAATGATTTCTCACAAGATTGACAAGATAATTTTGAATGAGGTTGTTGTTTTCCAATATGAGGTCATCTTTATAGTTATGAATTTCATTCATTATCCATATTTTTATAAGCTTTCAAAATTGAATGAATCTGATTTATTTAAGTAAATAAAACTAATAATATTTGCATGAATGTTTTTTATTTTAATATTTGAATGAATATTTGATTTTTTTTTGGTTAGTAATTAGTATTATATTTCTATTACTTAAAATAAAGAGATTACATTTTCATCAGTTCACTATCACCCAATAAAAAACATACACTTCCAATAACAAGAAGCATCTAAACATGCTTATAATAGCTTTCCCACCAGATAGAAAAAACATTGTTCTAGAAATCCTCCATTTAACACCCTTAGACCTACCCACCCAAAAAATTCAATTATAGAACCCAAAAAAATACCATCGTAAGCAGTTAAACATAGACTACCATAGAACTATTTTGAAACATATAACCAAACCAAGCTTGTCAATGCCTATAAGCCCTTCCCTTCACCGCACCTCGTTTCTTGCTTTTTAGCTTCTGATGACTAGCTCCATGCTCCTCCACTTTAAACTTCCTTTCTTTGCCCTTAGCCTGCACTATACTCTTGTCTACTTTCACAATGCCCACAAAAAATTTCAGATTTTTCCATCCACATCGCACTTCCTCTCTAGACTAGTTTTTGTGGGCATCTTCTAGCCCACGAATGAAGGGTTCTAAACCCTCGTCTCCAACTCTCTCTTCCTCAACAATTCCTTCCCTGAAATCCACACCCATGTCTGACACTACATGCTCCAGAAATGACTCTAACCCGTCTAAAAAGTCCTCATGAACTATT
>VDFB02330340.1:0-16540 GCA_007258455.2 Sequoia sempervirens
AAGATTTTTTAGTTTGTATGAGCACATTATTAAAAGGTGGATAAAATCACAAGTTGGAAGACAAAGTTTCTTTTTTTTTTGTGATTTATGCCTAATTGGTTTTTAGAAACCATTTGTCATTTGTCATTTCTATCATGCCTATACATTTAGTGCTTAAGAGGAAAAACAAGTTAATTTACAATTTGTTGAGGCAATGAAGTGTTGCAATGATTCACAGAGAGAAGTTGTATTGATGTCACTCATTTGAAGGATTAATACAAGTCTTGGATTTCTTTGGGTGTGGAGTTTTTTCCCATAAGAGTTTCTCCATGTAATTCTTGAGTTATGGCTTGCATTTATATTGTATTCTATTTTCATCTATGATTTATTACTATATATTTATTTGAATGCATAAAAATATCTACATATTTTCACTATAAATTTTTATCTTGATTTTCAACAAAATTTTGGAGTGGTGCATTTAAAGTCTATAATTAAAACTACTCAATTATTATCATTTGGTGTCTATTACCAATTGTGATGGCTATCCCCATCTTAGTGGGCTTTTTTTTATTCCATTGAAGTAATACAAGATACATAATTCTATTTTGCCAAAGTGAATATACCCAATTGACAAACACAACTCTCAGAAGAAGAATAAGGGACTAGCAATAGGCCATATTAATTAAGTATATGATAGTGTGCACTGAGGCATCCTTTAATGGAAAGGAAAAGTGATTGACATGATAATGACCACAATACAAGCCCCAGTGCGCATGCTCCCTACGTTAAAGCAATCCTGTCAACATGAGTTGCACCTGGACAAAGTTGGATGCATGTTCCTACACATTTGTCTAGATAGAAACCCCGCAAGCCTAGATTCTAAGCCTAAATATTCCATAGTATCTTTTTGAGTATAAATTATATGGCTGTAGAGCTTCTCTATCATTTTGTCTGAAGTTGATCTAAGCTTAAAGGCTATTAGCTAGTTACAAGGCATAGAGTAAAACTTACTGCAACTCACCACAAAGCATGTGTAGAGCATCAAACTGACAAGAGAGATAGGTTAAGGGGTGCCCTATAAGGGCCATGTCTCTATAAGAGATTAGGCATTGATATATGTATGTAATAGATAACAAACTAGGAAGACATCATAGATTATAGGAATAGAGAGAGAATTGAAATGTAAAGTAGTGACTAAGACCTTATCATGTAATGATTATCTGAATATGTATATGTATATATTTATATATACATATGAATGAGTATTATTTATGTTTAAGTTATCGATGAGCTACTGTTAGATATAGTTCATTACCACTCTTACTCTTTTCTACCACTACACCCTCTAGGGTATAAATTAACTATGTATTAGGGATACCAAGGTACAAATCTTCGAACTGTAATTCCCCATTTCCTCTTGCTAGTACCGATTTTTTTGTTGGGACCCTAGAGAGGATAGTGAAGAAAACTTAGAATAAAAGAACATTGGTGGTAAAAAGAGATAAGCAATAGCAACAATTAAAAAAATCTACAAACACCTCTCTTAAGTACTACCTCTATGAGAGGGGCTAGCCATTTAAGGGGTGACAAATGGAAAGTGGGGAATAATTTGAAAGGATCCCTAAAAAGATGTAACTATTCAAAACGTTAACCACCCATAGGATGTATAAAACTAGGCACACCCATGGGAAAAGGAGATAAAAAAAGAAAATTAGAATTAATTGAAAGGATTAAGTTTGGAATAGAGATGAACGTGGAAGAAAGGAGGTTGAAAGAAATTCATGAATGACAAGAAAGATACTGCAAAAGGATAGAAAAGGAAAAAAGGAGGGAAAGAGAGTAGAACTTAGAGTTTGTGGAAGGAAATAAAAACAAAGAGGTTGACCTAGTGGGTATACAAAGATAGGGGACCAAAAAGTGGTCACTCCACTTTTTGGTCTTGAAATAGAGAAAACATGATCATGTAATAACAAAATATGCTCATGTTATGGGTTGGTAGTGTTGGCCCCATAGTTGTTGCACCAAAAGGTCAACCTATTAATGTCTAATACAATCTCCAGAGTTAATAGATCCACGAGAGGTGGTTAGTCTGTGTCACAAATCCCAAGGGGAGTGTTAACCATTTTCCAATAATCTCCCCCTTAGTGCACACCAAGGGGATTCAAACCCAACACCTTTGGCTCTGATACCAATTGTTGGCCCCATGGTTGTCGTTGCACCAAAAGGTCAACCTTTTAATGCCCGATACAACCACCAAAGTTAATGGATCCATGGGAGGTGGTTAGTCCATGTCATGAATCTTGAGGGGAGCACTAACCATTTTCCAATAGGTAGTGAATGAGCCTAGGATCGATCATTACCAGACCAAAATGTGAGCACATTTTAATGTGTTTGTATTATGTGAATGCTTTCACTAAACATGAACACATTATAACACGTTCACATTATGTTTTGCATTGAAAAAATTTCCTTCTTTTTTGTCTTTCTTGTCCTTCTCTTTCAATGAAACTATATACATGAAATAAGTATTTAATTTATATTTACATGTATACATGGAAATTTACTTTCTTATACTTTAAGTTATATTTCATTTATATTTAGATGTATATGGAAATTTACTTTTTTATAGTTTAAGTTATATTTCATGTATATAGCTTCATGATGTTTGAGAGTGGTTTTGGATCTCTAGGAGCTATAATGCAAATTCTAGTTTTTGGAAGATTTTATATTTTTTAGACAATCAAATTTCAGTAATCAAGAGGTCAAATTTTAGTAATCAACAAGTTTTATCATCTTTTTCTCTCATTTTTTATCTCTCTCTCTCTATCTCTATCTCTCTCTCTTCCTCCCACTCAACTTCTCTCTATCTAACACATCCCTCTCTACCTCTCTCTCTCCCTCCTTCTCCCTCTCTCCCTCTTTACCTCCCTCCTCTCTCAAATACCCCCCCTCCCCCCTTAGTTCTCTTCTCTTATCATCTCTCTCTCACAATCACTTCTTTCCTTCCTCCTTCTATCCTCCTTTCCTCTCTTACTTCTCTTCTTCTTTCTTTTCCTCCCTCCTTCTCTCTCTCTCTCCTCTCTCTCCTCTCTCTCTCATCTCTCTCTCCCTCCCTATCTCTCTTTCCTCTCTCCCTCCCTACCCCTCTCTCTCTCCTTGCTCACACCCATATTCCCTCTCTACTTCTCTCTATCTAACCTATGCCTCTCTACATCTCTCTCTACCTCCCCCTCTCTCAATCTCTTCACCTTCCTCCTTCCCCTCTCTCTCTCCCTCCCTCCCTCATTTCTCTACTTCTCTCTATCTCCATCCATCCCTCTCTCTATCTCACATCTCTCCCTCCCTACATTTCTCTCTCTTCTTCTCCCTCTCTCTCTTACACTATATCTCACCATTCTCTCTCTACTTATCTCCTATATCTCCTTCACTATATACTTCTATTCCCTCTCTCTCTCCATCTTTATCTTCCCCCCCTCCTTCCTCCCCCTCTCTCCCCTACCCTACCCCATCTTTCTCTCTCACTCTCTCCTTCCCCCTCTACTCTCTATCTCATCATTCTCTCTCTCCTCTCTCTACTTCTATCTATCTCACCTCTCTCTCCCTCCCTACTTCTCCCTCCCTCCTCCCCTGTCTCTCTCTCCTTCCCTCTACTCTTTTATCTCACCTCTCCCTTTGTACTTCTCCCTCCCTCGAACCCCTCTCTCTATGTATTAGAGAGAGAGGTAGGCAGAGGGAAGGAGAAATAGGGATGAAGATAGAGGTGAGATAAAGAAAAACAAAGAGAGAGAGAGAGAGAGAGCAAGTGAGAGGCATGTAGATAGATGGGTATGCGCAGGATCATCATGGAAAAAATAGGCCCTTAAGTGGCAAAAAATTCAAAAAAAATAGAGTTAGCCAACTTGACATAAAAATTTGAATAAGTTGTCTATATTATTTTAAAAATATGTAAGAATAGAATCTATAGAAAATTGAATGTAGTTTCTAAACTACTAGGTTTGTTTAAAAAAAATAAAAATCTATTTTAGTGAAAATTTGAAATTCTTGTGCCTTGAGTAGTACTTGTAAATTTCTGTGGAAAAAATAAGAAGTAGGTGTCCATTCTTAACCACCCTAACCATAATATTTTAGATATATAAGTAGAGGACTCCTATTCTCGATGTGGGATGCATTTTTTTTTGTAATTTTTCCAAGTAAATAATTAATTATGATTTTTTTTTTATTACAACTCTTTAATAAATATAAAACCTCTGCATTGTCCTGACCACCTTAACTTGGTCAAAACTTCATGAAATTCAATTTTTCTTTTTTTAATCCTATAGCATGCAAAGCATAGAATGTGATGCATGTTTTGGATTCAAAAAATGTGATATTGTTTGAAGGCTATAGATGTTTTTCAATCATCCTATCAATTAGGAATTCAGTCGTAATTCAAATAGAAAATGAATAATAATTACTTATTAAATTCAAAGTAAAGCATAATTTATATTGGTGGAAAGTTGAGAATCTCCTTTAAAAACCCTTTTCGTTTCATCAATTTTGGGTTAAAAAAAAGTCGTCAGCCACATACCCATCATATTGCCACTTTTTGGCCCATCATGATCCTGGACATACCCAAAGGTAAAGGAGAGATAGAGAGGGTGTGAGAGAGAGTGGTAGGAAGTGATCAAGGGAGAGGGGAGATAGAGAGAATTAGAGAGGGAAGGAGATATGGGGGGAGAGGTAGGGAGGGATTGGGAGGTGAGAGAAATAAAAAGAGAGTGGTAGGGAGTGACGAAGGGATAGATAGGTAGAGAGAGGGAGAGGGAAGATAGAGAGAAGTAGAGAGAGGGAGAGAGGGAGAGAGAGGTGAGAAGGAGAGGGAGGAAGAGGTACAGAGAAGTTATATGGAGAGAAGTAGAGAGGGAAGAAGGGAGAGAGAGATGGAGAGAGAGTGGTCAGATAGAGAGAAGTAGAGAGGGAATTAGAGAGATAGAGAGGGATGAGGGATGGAGGGATAGGTGAGATAGAGAGAATTAGAGAGAGAGGGGAAGGAAGGAAGGAGAAAGGGAGAGGTAAAGAGCAATAGGTGAGATAGAGAGTAGAGAGAGAAGGAAGGAGGGTGGGAGAGAGAGGAGACGGAGGGAGAGGTAAAGATGGATAGATGAGATAGAGATTAGAGAGAGAGGAGGAAGTGACAAAGAGAGAGGGAGAGAGAATGGTGAAATTGAGAGTAGAGAGGGAAGGAAAAAGGGGGAGAGAGAGAGGGTTAGATAGATAGAGAGAAGTAGAGAGGGAAGGAGGGAGGAAGATAGAGGTTTGTGTGTGTGTGTGTTTCTATGTGTGTTTGTGTGTGAGAGAGAGAGAGAGAGAGGTGAGGTAGAGATAAGTAGAGAGGGTGGGAGGAAGCGAGGGAAGCAGGGAGAATGAGATGAAGAGAGAGAGAGAGAGAGAGTTGTGAGATAAAGAGAAGTAGAGAGGGAAGGGGAGAGAAAGGGGAATGGGAGAGAGCAGGGTGGGAGGGAGAGGTAAAGAGGGATAGGTGACATGAAGAGAATTAGAGAGAGGGAGAGAGAGAATGGTGAGATAGAGAGTATAGACTGAGAGGGAGGGAGATTGAATGGTGAGATAGAGAGGAGAGAGAGAGAGAGAGAGAGAGAGAGAGAGAGAGAGAGAGAGAGAGAGAGAGAGAGAGAGAGAGAGAGAGAAATCAGGGAGAGAGAGAGAGAGGTAGGTAGAGGAGGAGATGACAGAGACAGAGGAAAGAGGTAGGGATGGACACAGGAGAGAGAGGTGGAGATGACAGCTAGATAGGAATGGGCAGAGACAGGACAACAGAGATAAGCAGAGAGGGAAACGAAACCTGAGGAGAGAGAGGACAGAGACAAAGATGGAGGACGGACGGAGTGGATCAGGAGACAGAGATCAGAGAGACGAGGACAGACGAGATGAGAAACAGAGATAGGGGCAACTGAGAGATGAGAGGGAGACAGAGATGAGAGAGGATGAGGCAGGAGAGAGAGAGAGAGAGAGAGAGGAGAGGAGATGGACGGAGATGAGACAGAAACGGATGAGACAGAGATGACAAAGACAAGGAGACGAGAGTGAGAGAGGAGATGAGAGATGGAACGAGGAGACAAAGAGACAGAGACAGGACACGGAGAGGAAGACAGAGACACGGACAGGAAAAGGACAAGGAGTGGAGTGGAGAGACAGAGGAGAGAGACAGAGAGAGGAATGAGACAGAGATGAGATGACTGAGAGACAGAGAAAGGTGGAGGATGGATGGAGAGTGGTAGGAGAGATGAGACCGCCCCATCCTTTACCCTTTTCCTTTCCTCTATCTCTAAATAATTCATGGTGTAGTGTTTATGGCCTAGGATTTAGGGTTTAAGGTTTAGCATATAGTGTTTAATATTTATAGATTAGGGTTAAAGGTTTAGGGTTTAGTGTGGCACCTACCTCTCTCTCACCTCTCTCTCTCCCCTCTCTACCTCTCCTTCCCTCCCTCCCTACCCCTCTCTCTCACTTATCTACCTCCATCCTTCCTCTCTCACCTCTCTATCTCTCTCCCCTCACTACCTCTCCCTCCCTCCCTCACTCTCCATACCTCTCTCTCCCTCTATACCTCTCTCCCTCTCCCTCTCTCCTTCTCTTCCTCTCTATTTCACCTATCCATCTCTCTGTCCCTATCTCTCTAAATCATTTATTTTTTAGGGTTTATGGTTTATGATAGAGGGTTTAGAGATTAAATTTAATTATTTAGGTTTTAGTGTTAAATTATTAATGTTAGGTTTTAGAGTTTAGTGAATAATATAAGGTTTAGGGCCTATATTTGAGGGTTTATAGCCTATGGTTTATGGTTTAGAGTATACTGTTTAGGGTTTATGGATTAAGATTTAAGATTTAAGGCCTACGTTTTATGGTTTAGGGTCTTTAATTTAGGGGTTAGCATATAGTGTTTAGATTTTAGGGCTTATGGTTTAAGGTTTATTGTTTAGGGTTCACGATGGAGGCTTGAGGATATACCTATCATTCTCTCACCTCTCTCTCCCCTCTTTATCTCTCCATTCCTCCCTACCCCTCTCTCTCTCCTCTTATTCTCTCTATCTCACCTCTTTATATCTCTCCCCTCTCTACCTCTCCCTCCAACCCTCTCTCTCTTCCTCTCTACTTATCTCTATCTTCATCTTTTCTTCTCTCTACCTCACCTCTCTATCTCTTTCCACTCACTACCCATCCCTTTTTCACTACTTTGTACTTCACCTACCTACCTTGTTAGAAAATTTCCATTAACCCAAATGGATAAATATATGTAAACAAGTATTCATAATTCATATGCAAAAGAATAGAAGACATGCCATAAAAAGTGACACAAGATATACTATGGAAAAAGCCTAAAGAGGGAAAAACCCAACCTCAAAAATCATTTTTCACCCATGTATTATTCAACAAAAAATCATTACAATACATCTTTAGAGTTTCTATGAACATTTATGAAATATAAGCTCTCTACATGCACTCCATGTGAATAAGCATATAACCACAATTCATGCCATAATTCAAATCCTCACAAATATAACCAAGAGATTCAATCAACCCCTTATCCAAATTAGCCAACAAACCAACCTTAGACAACCACCCATGTGCTTTCTTTTGTAGTCATAAGCTTGCACAAAACCACCAAGTGGTATTACATAAACCATATGACTAATACCATGAGTTTACAAAACCATTTCCCCCATCATTTACTTTTTAGTACTAATTTTTCCCAAAATTAAATATTTTCCTAATGTTCAACCCCGCATTAATTATTTAATTCAATGTTACATACACCACATACAATGGCCCCAATAATATTAACCCCATGTGATGCACACATCCATAGGTCCCCTAGGTCCACCACAAATAATAAGTTACACTATAACATTATGCAAAGTGTATAACACACATTTTGCTAACATTCTCCACTTGTTTTCTACATTACATAAGGGGTAATAAGTAAACTCAAACATGAACAAGGTAAAAATACTTATATCCACTATACCATCAAGGAATCAAAGTGCTCCATGTGCTCTATCAAGACATGTGAAACAAGAAACAAGGTAACCACCATATCAAGCATTAAGTCTCTCATCACCCATCATTCCAATGCACAAATATAAGAATCTGTCCAAAGAGATGTCATGTTAATTGTCGCATAGAATCATAAACCTTTCCTCCAACTAATATCCCAACACACACAAAATCAATCCAAAGGTAACAAATATGAATCAATGGCTGCCAAGATAGCTGAAATAGAACCCATAGAAAATACTAACACATCCAAATAACCATACCTAAAAGGTGTACAAATCATAAAAATTGAACCTTATTCCATCAAAATATACAAACCAAATATCCAATCATAAGCTCCAAGGGTAAAACCTCTCAATGAAGAACATATGCATCTAGGAACTCCCATTGCATAGGTAATGTCAAATTTGAAAATATGAGATCAAGGCATCCAAATATTTACCAATAGCATCATATAGATATTTTAACCAACACCATGTAGTACCAAGAAACATCCACAAATATTTGCAAAACCTACAAACCAATATGTTGTTCAATGAATCTCTCACCACTAGTCTTCGTAGCTCTCCCATGTTCTTCACACCTAGCAAAGGAAAATTATCAAGGAACCTCCATGTTGCCACCAAAGAATGGTGAAAAAAACATGACCACAACAAATATTGATCACCATAACTCCACACAAATCCAAACTCTAATTTCATGTGAGTACACATATCTAGGAAGAAGAACAAGAGCAAAGAGATAACCTACAAATAAAAACTTGTAGAGTGTCCTACACACACCTTTAAATGCTAGGCTATGATAAGTATGATATCCTCCATAAGCTCCAAGGTTAAAACATGTCAATGAAGAACATATGCATCTAGGAACTCCCATTGCATAGGTAATGTCAAATTTGAAAATATGAGATCAAGGCATCCAAATATTTACCAATAGCATCATATAGATATTGTAACCAACACCATGTAGTACCAAGAAACATCCACAAATATTTACAAAACCTACAAACCAATATTTTGTTCAATAAATCTCTCACCACTAGTCTTCGTAGCTCTCCCATGTTCTTCACACCTAGCAAAGGAAAATTATCAAGGAACCTCCATGTTGCCACCAAAGAATGGTGAACAAAACATGACCACAAGAATATTGATCACCATAACTCCACAAAAATCCAAACTCTAATGTCAAGTGAGTACACATATCTAGGAAGAAGAACAAGAGCAAAGAGATAACCTACAAATAAAAACTTGTAGAGTGTCCTACACACACCTTTAAATGATAGGCTATGATAAGTATGATATCCTCCATAAAGCCCCAAAGAGATACCCACATATAATTGGAATCAATATGTATGCATCTCAAACCAAATTCATTCCCAAACCAAAGGGAATAAGCCCATTAACATCTCATAAACTCAAAATCATCAATGAAATCACAATGCATACTAAGATAAACATACCAACACTCCTCAAATGAACCCTCTATATCTACATGAGCAAGTCAATATTAACATAAAAGATTAATTTTGTATATTTTTTAATTGAATTTGATAGTTTGAATTTTTAATGTAGTAAATAGGGTTCCACCTTTTTGGAAGATGAAACACATAAAGGGGGATAAGACCATTCTTATTTCGCTAACATCACATTCAAAGGGACCCCTAGAGATCTCGAACTAGGGATGAAATGAAGGAGAAAGATATGCAATGGGGGTGTTCTAGGGTCTAATTATAAACTAAAGAGGGGTTCATCACCAAGAAAAGTATTATGCAAAGCCTAACTAGATGACCTAGGAAATGAAACTAAAATATCGAATATTAAACTAAAAATGAACATAGGTGCACCTAGAAGAGTAATGAAGTAAAAAAAAGCTATAAAATCCTGAAAACTTGTTGTTTAATGCCCACTAGGACTCGTACGCCAGTTTGGGTGATTTAGTCCTAGACTAGGGTTTTTATGCCAAAACTAGAATCTAACAATGGTGAGTCTGAATCTCCTGAAATATGGAAAAATACCTATACTAGGACTCATATGCGACAACTAGTGTATCAGTCCCACTCAACTTTTTTATAGGGTTAAGGTTTGATTCTGCTCTCCTATCTCTACTCTTCCTTCCACACTTTATTTCTGGATCCAAAACCTTGATTTGCAACCTGTAGGTGACTTTTTGTGTAGATGACAACCTTGTGACAACTTGATGACTTTCTTCAATTACCTTGTAACCTAATATTCAAAGGATCTGCAAGCTTCAAGACACCTAGATTTGCAATCACACACCAAGGGAGAGAAAAACTTGTTGATTGTTAGAGAATAGGGGTTTTCCTTGGTCAAACCCCTTTTAGGTAATTAAAATAGGGGTTTTCCTTGGTCAAACCCCTTTTAGGTAATTAAACCAAATGATGAGATAATGAAACAAGGACATGAACCATGAACAATGATACCTTGAATGATGTCTTGTAAATCTACAATCTAACATGAAGTGGCCATGAAGGATGTAGACCGAGATCTTGAAATAAGTGTAGAACAAATGCATAAACTTGGATCTTGAATACAACATCACAACACTAGCTCAACAACATGCTTGATGTTTGATAACCTTGACATGATGATGGATCTTGAGTTGCTGCAACAATTAATGAAGAATTTTGCCCTTGAATGCCTTAGAAATTCTCTTGTAAACTCTCTTGACACTCTTGTGAAGTCTTCTAATCATAAATTTTCTATTATGAATTCTCTCTTGAAATTCTTAGGATGATCTCATGAATGCTTAGGTGAAAATGAGTGAAATAACCTTGTATTTATACTTTTTTATACCAAATTTCTCAAAATTACAACACTACAAGCTGACATTAGATCTAGGAGGATAAAATCCTTCCAATAATTTGAATTAAATTTGATTTGGGACTACACGGGACTCATACACCAAAAGTGGTGTATGAGTCCCATTTAGCTTAACTATGGGACACATTTTTCAAAAATGCTTAGAATGATACAAAATTAAAATTGGGGCCCTAAAACCTAGGTGGGACTCATATGCCCAAGGTGGCATATGAGTCTCAAATCACTAAATCTAGGCCACACACTTCAAAAATACCTAAATTATGATTGGATGTTGGTTTATGTCAGGATTATCCAAGAAAAGATGCATTAAATGATGCTTGTGGATGCAAAATAAGGCATAAAGAAGCCCAATTAATTAATGAAAACCATATATTAGTGTTAAAGTGTGAAGGTACACTTTACAACACCATAAATAAGCCATAATTAAGTCCATTTAGTTTACAAGGGTCCTAAAATTAATGTGAAGGTGCAAATAAATACAATTTACAACATTAGATTAAAGCAAAATTAAGTTTGTTTAGCTTAAAAGGGCCCTAAATCCAATGTGAATGTAGATAATACATTACAAAACTAGGTCAAGGTGACATTAGGTCCATTTTAATGTTAAGAATTCCCAGATTAAGTGTGAAAATGTAGAGGGATACTTTTTCCGTTGCCACAATTATTTTCATGTTTTGAAGAATTTAAATGATTGTTTCCATGTTTTCTATTTGAATGGTAAATTTTAATCATTATTTTGAACAACCATATTAAATTGATCTGCAATTCAATGTTATATCAAAAAAATTGACTAGAAATATCCAACATCGAAGGAGTATGAAGTCAAGAATGAATGAGAAAAGATTGCACAATTAGGTAATCTCAAGGTCTTTGGAGCTGGGTGTTTATTGAGAAATTATTATAGAATCCCCCTTTGAGCCTACTGGAATTTTTTATATGATGACACAAACAAAAAAGAAGATTTTTTTTCCCTTCTTGAAGTCCTTAATATTTACGCTTCAAATAAATTGTTATCAATAGATAAAGAAGGGGATTCACAAATAGTAATAAGGGAAATCTCCACATGAAAGTCTATCAATTATAAATTTTCTAAATGGATAGAATGGATCTATCCATATTTGTAAATGATCAAGGATTTCACCTAAGTAACATACAATGAGCTACAAATAGTCAACATTTGTATAGGAGAGAGAAAATGGATTAAAATACAAATATTTACATGATGTATAAATGAACAAAGGAATTACAAGGTCTCAAGGTCAAAACATAAGCATCCATGGATGAAACCTTAAAGATCTAACAAAGAACAATATTTTGGAATAAATTACACATGTATTTAAGATAAAATAGAACAAAATACTACCTAAACTATACTTAGGAAATATATGAAAATAAATCCTTGAACCATATAGTGATACTCTAATTTCTATTTTCTTAGTTCAATTATAATTATAGGTTTATTTGAAAAACTTGAAAAAATAATAGGTATAGTTTTACCAATTTTAGGGTGATGACTAATGCATCCTTTAGCATGTGTGCTCTAAGGGAACTTGAAAATAGAGGGAAATTTTAAAATAAGTAGATTCTATCTCACAATTAAAAATTAGGCAAAAAATACAAGGTTTTTCTAATAGTCTAGAAAACAGGAAATAAGAAAATGAGGGTTAGAAGAATGTTACTTGTATAGAAAATGGAATGGATTTCTATCATGCGATTTATTAGAATATATCATGCTATTTGATAATGCTCTATCTAGCCACATTGATGAGTATTTGTTTAGCAATTGCCACTACTTGAGAGCTTAACATAGGAATGTTAGTACAAATAGATGCCCCTACTATTGGTTGTATCTATAGGCTGCAATGAATTATAGGAAAGTGAAAAAAATAATAGAATTTAAACTAATAATAGTGATAAATTCAACATCCAATAAAAACATGTGCAACATCTAAAATGATGACAAATGGTAGGCACATGTTGAATACTAAGGTTTCACCCCCCCTCTCAATGGTCCTATACTCCAATACATAAGAAAATATAAAATATGATGTGGCTCTTAGTGGCCAATCACACCCATATAAGTACCCTAGGGGGTTCATTTAGTAATTTTTTTCCTAAATCATGTTTGATTATGGAATCTTAAATAATGCCCCTAATTATAATTTGTATCTGAATTTTGTAGACCCCTCCTAAAACACAACTATTAAAATATCTCATGGACTTTTACTATATATCTCAGGTATATATTTTTAATTAAATTTTATACCCCTCATATGAATTAAATATATTATTTCCACCACTATCACACTCAGCTCCAAATAAAAAATATTGAATGAATTTTGATAGAAGCTCATGAAAATAAAATATTTAAATTTTGATTATACAATAATAACTTGACATTGATTCATAATGGGAAATATATTGAAAAAGGCTGGGGGAAAATATTTGATGTGAATATATGATCATTATTGACTTCCTTTACTTGTATGGATTAATACTTAAATACATTTATACTTCTGCATAGTTTAAACCATAATAAACTAGAAATATAATTGTTCACCCATCTCATTACCTTTGGAAACTAGAAAAATCTTCTCTAGTGTTATCATTTTGCATGATTCCCTCAATGCAAAAGGTGTGATTATGAAAGTAGGATGTATAGTCAAGAAAGGCCTAATGTGCCCCAATGTAATAATATGACAATGTAAGCATAATACTTGTGAGGAGAAGTGTGATGTCCCATTGCTAGTATGATATGGCAACATAGGCTTAATATGTAACTCTAAGAATTTGATAAGATAATGTGGGAATCGATGAAAATGGCTACTAATGTAACAAATGGTTCTTTCAAACATGTATTAATTAATTAGGCATGAAATATTATTTCAAAATAAAAAATTATTCAATTTGGTCAAGAGTTTGTTGTCAATGCTAATCAAGTCATTATTAGAGATAAAAATACCTAAGAAATATAATTTCTATTGGTAGAGTTGTACATAAAGATATTATCTTCAAAAAAATTATCTTTATTGATAATGATACATAGTCTCTCATGCATTGATCGCTCAAATCATATGTCAATTTTTTAGCATGTTAGACAAATATATAATTTATATAAAATTACAAGACATGGTTATAATTAATATGGTTAGAGGATCAGAATAGATTTTATATTTTGAATGCATGTGTGAAGAATATGTTTTAGGTATACACCATCAAGATCCTTTTGATTTAGGCAAACCATGGAGAGCCAATCATTAACTATAACTCATTCATAGCAACTTGTGTGAATTAAGATATCCTTCATTTTTAGGTGCTAATTATCTTTTCACCTTTATTGATGATTATGCTAGATGAATAGATTTTTATTTTATGTACAGGAGAAATGAAGTATTTCAGGTTTTTTTTAATTTTAAGGCATTAGTTGAAAACTAGATTGGCAAGAAAATTAAATTTTTAAGTATGGATAATCAGGGTGAATATTATAATTATGAATTCAAATCATTTTATGAATATTATGGTATTAAGGTGAAAACAATAATCCCACATGCCTTCAAAAAATGGGGTGGTTTAATGGATGAATAGAAATTCTAAGAAATGGTTCATTATATGTTGCATTTAAAGGTTTGTAAAATAAAACATAGGGTTTGTTTGTTTCTTGTGGTACGGGTAAGTGCACAAAGATGGTTCCCAAAAAGGGGCTTAAGTGGCCACTTTTTTTTTTAAATCAAGAAATACTGACCTTGGATGTGAAATTGAGGATAGTTACACTAAAATTTTTGAGATGGAACAAAAACAAGGATTGAAGCTTGCTCTAAGTCTACTTTATAAACTACTAATTTATTTTGAAAATGGATTTGAGATTAGGGGAATTCAAATGGGGGCATTACACAAATTGGTGTTTTTGTGGTAAAACATTACATGGCAACTCTTAGCAGCAAACATGATGAATTTTTCTTTTTGGTATTTTTAAATTGCTATAATAAGAGAGTTAGCTAATAGTATGTAGTTGATGCACAATTTTTCTAATAATTTTTTAATGAACATTTAATTTTTAACTAATTTTTGAAGTGGACACTTCTTGAAGAAAAAAAAATTGGCCGTGCTACCCCTACAAATTTTGGAAACTAATTGAAATTTTAATAAAAAAAGGTAGAATGGAGTCTAGTTTCTAAAAATGCAATTTATTAGAAATTTCAGTGAACGGTTAATTTATAACAAAAAAACACCAAACACTGCTTTTTGCCAAAAAAAGAGACATACAAACAAAAGAAATTATGGATGAAAGGCTTAAGATTGTCAGAAAGTGAAAAAAATTATATCATTGGATAGCTAAGAGAGAACCTAACATTACCCAGATGTTTGATTTGTTTGATATTGAACCACATACAATCCTTATGGTGAGCATAAACCCGATTATGTGAAATATTGTAGAATTTTCAAAAACATGTCTTTGGTCATTGGGAATTCCCTCCAAGCCTTTGGGTTGATATTCCAAGGCAAATACCAATCCCAATGCTTGAGGATTCCCAAAGCAAGATATAACGCGTGCACATTATATCTCAATTTTGACATGGTTTTTTGTGTTTGTGGGGAACATGTCTAGCAAGACATAACGTGAGTGTGGTATAACGCACTCACGTTATGTGTTGCTTTATGTTAAATTATAATCTATTGAATGTATGTTTATATATTTGTATGTTTGTATGTACATGTATTCTTGTATGTCATGTATATTTGTATGTATACCTGTATGTATCAATGCATGTATATTGTATGTATGTCTATATATATGTAAGATTGTATCTACACGTGTACATGTATGCTTGTATGTATATAGGCTTGTATGTGTTGCAAGATGGTGTGTCACTTGTCCTTGTCTAGCACAGTGCTTGGGTTTGTGACATGGCTTAACTACCTCCTATGGATCTTATATAAATATGTTGGTTGTATCGGGCATTGACAGGTCAATATTTTGGTGCAACGACAACCACCAATGTAACAATTGGTATCAGATCCAAGGTCACGGGTTCCAAACCCTCACTTGTGCTAGGGGGATTGTTCCAAGATGGTGTGTCCCTTGGTCTTCTTTGTCCAACACAGTGCTTGGGTTTGTGATATGGCTTAACCACCTCCTATGGATTTTACATAAATCTGTCGGTACTATCAGGCACTAACAAATTGACAGATGCAATGGTCGAGGATAAGAATTCCAGAGAAGGATCGAAATTGAAGTTCCGAAGTCGAAGATCAAGGGATTGATGAAAGGATTCTCGGTCAGGTCGGAAGGATCGAAATCCGGGAAAAGGAAATGAAGCGAAAGTCTAAAGACTTCGAAATCAAAGGATCAAAATCGTCAATCATCGATCCGGCATCAAAATCGACAATCGTCGTCAGATCAATCAATCCAGTCAGGCATCAGAGAAAAATCAGAAATCAAAATCATCATTCAAAAATAAAAGGAGAGGGTAGATAGAGACAATTAGAGAGAGTAGGAGAGAGGGAGGGAGGGAGAGGTGAGATGTATAGATAGAGAGAAAGTGATAGGGTTTGAGGGTATATGTTTGAGGGATTAGGGTGGAGAACCTATGGGGTTGATGTTTTCTAGGGTATTAGGGTTTAATGGTTGAAGGTTGAAGGTTGAGGGATTAGGGTTGATGGTAGAG
>VDFB02330341.1:0-11073 GCA_007258455.2 Sequoia sempervirens
GCTTCCATCCTCCCTACCTTCATCCAATCCTAATCAATCTCTTCCTACTTATCCTTCCCCTTCCTTTGACAATGGAAACCAAGCCTTTAGCCGAAATTCCCCTCCAAATCCTTTTCAAGGTCCTCATCCTCATCCTCAATTTACCAATCCATGGAAGCTTCCACCTCTTATTCCACTTGTTCATATCCCACATCCTTAAAATCCACATCACCCCACTATTACCAAGCAAATTCATCCCATGTATCTCATAATAACTTCATCTAAGGACTATTTACAAAGGTGGATATTTCCCCATGAAAAATAAAAGTGGTGCAATCTTCCCATATCATGCATCCACCTTCATCGCCCTTACATCAAGATAAACCCTAATAACCTAAATCTTATGAATCCCTTATCAATCCATCTATCCAAGTTGAAGAGTCTATAAAACCTTCCTCTCCCATCACACCATCCATATCAAATGAACTGTGTCCATCTCCTAATCCAAAGCATGCTAACATATATTCCCCTCCATATAAAGATCAAGGAACCCCTTCTCCTCCATCATATGATCCCCTTCCATCTCGCGATCCGATTTCCAATCAAGAACAACATATCCCTTCCATCTTATCTAATGATATTTTTTCATCTTGAGAGCAAGATATCCCTTCATCCCCCTCTCACAATCCCCTCTCCCCCACAAGTTCATCTAATGACATCCTTTCATGTCTAGATAAAAGTACCTCTTCCACTCTATTATATGATCACTCTTGAAATGTGGTCTAAAAGTACACCTTCCACCCCATCTAATGATCCTCTACCCATCATGATTAAAACACCCCTCCCTCCTCATTTCATGATCCCCCTCCATCTCATAACCAAGACCACACTATACCATCCACCCAATCCCAACATAATAGCATAGACAAGGCAATGGAATGTTTGAAAAAATCCTTCAAAGAAATGTGGTCTCGTGGTGATGGAATGCCATGAAAAATTTGTTTGTCATGGCATTCCATCACCACGAGACCACATTTCTTTGAAGAATTTTTTCAAATAGTTCACTACCTTCTCTATGCTACCACATTTTTCATACATGTCTACCAAAGAATTTTATCAAATAGTTCACTATCTTTCTACTATGGATAAAAGCCTAAAATAGGTGCTTTCGAACAAGCTATGGATAGGGAAAATAGTAAGCATAATATTAAGAAATATACAGTTCAATAATTACTAAATTTTTTGTTGATTATCTCATACATTATAAGCCATGACTTGCATCACTATTCTAGTTTTTTTTATTGAATAATTCGTTGTTTTATTTTTAGATGATGCAAGAAGAAACACTTCTCGATGTTGATAGGAAAATGGAGCATGGTGTATCTTCCGCAATACATAGCTCGATGGCTCTCACAAGGGTATGAGGAAGATTAGTAAATTTCAAATTACATTTGAATTTTTATAGTTTTTTATTATTAAAAAATCAAATGATTATTGATTTTTAGTTTAATTTCTATTTGGATGATTTCTATAGGACTTTGGCATGCCAGAGCCTGAGCATGCAAATGTTTTGATTTAGGAGAGAAATCATTTAGAGGCAGTAAGTGATTATTATTTTTAAATATATCATTTTTAATGATGTAATTTCTATATATTAATGTCCTTACTTTTTATTGTAATAGTTGAAGCTTGATTAGGAACTAAATAGGAGGAGCAACCCTCAGAGTTCAAAGGCAGAATGTAGGTGTCATATATGCATCTCCATCCCTCATTGAACAAAGGTCACCCATCTGTTTTCTTCACCTAGACAACAATGAATTTTGATTGGGGTCCTTTGTTGTATGCTTATATGGCATTCTTGTAAGCCTATATGGCTATTTTGTATATATTCTATACGTATATTGACATATATTGATGTATGCCTACATGGCTATTTGGATTTAATACACATATTTTTATTGATGAATTGTCCACTTATTTGCATTATAAATCCACACACTTCAATGGAATGTTGTACTTGGTTTTGCTTCAAATATTTAAAATCAAATGTTTATATACGCTCTTCTTTTTCTATAATTTACATCAAAATGTAATAAAATTTGGGCATTATTTCCATATAAGATTAAACTTGAACATTAAATCCAATCATGTATAGATCTATAAGTAATGCTTCATGTGTATTGCTTCCATGGAGGAAATTCATTTTGTATTTCTTCATTATTTCATGCTTCATGCTTTCTACCGTGGCCATTGGCTGGCCTACGTAATAGCCCATGCCTCATGTGTTCGTAGTAGTTTCTGTGGCGCTACAATGCCAGATCGTATGACCATGTGTGTGGTGGCCGTGGCTTCCGTGGCCTGTAATGGCTTCAGGTGGTATGTTATTGTTCAGATGTCACGTAAAGCACAAAGCGTTCAATGCAATGCACTTGCATGTTCGTATTATTAAGCTACCGTGTATTATTAATGTGTTACGTGTGATTTCGTATTATTCAGTAAATTTCCGTCAGCTGCGTGGCCAATGGCCCATAAATTTACCATTATTCATGTGTATGCTTCATGCTTCCTATGTATACTTCATGTATTATTTCATTGAAGAATTCAATCAAGAATATAACCGAAGGAAATATTGCAAATAAATTAATTTAGGTTCTCACAAATAGTGATGATATGAATTTGGTTGTGACTTTTTAAAAGCAAAAAGTTGTGACCCTTCAAATAGGAAAGACTATGACCCTTTTATAATGAAGGGTGGTGACCATTCCTAGCATAGATGTGCCCACCTAGATGTGTTGGTGCTAACTATTTGGTCCCACGAATAACAAAACAAAATGTAGTCTACCTTACAACTTTACACTACATGCATCTAACAATTTTTGGGGCATCAGAAAAACAACTTGGAGCTATCAAAAACCAAGAGAGGTTATTGTAGAGGGGCCCTACATGATCTCGTAGCCTGAGATGAAATGTTTCTAAATGCCTTGGTTTTCAAGTAATCACTCATCAAAGTTTGCTACCCCTTTGCAATTTGGTCTCTTAAGAGACTTCACTAGTAGAATGTAGCTCGGATTGTTATGGCATGTTTGGGTGTAGAAAAAGACCTTTCGTAGCATAAAACCACCCATTTGGACGTGTTGGAATAGTCATTTTGGTCATATGATGAACATAATGAAAGTTACACCACATTACAACTTTACACTACATGCAACTGACCTGTTTTCCATCAATTGAAAACTTTTCACCATGGGAAAATGACTTGGATCTATCAAAAATTGAGAGAGGTTATTATAGATGGGGTCCTACATGATCCTGTAGCCTAATTTTATTTTTTCTAAGTGCCATAATTTTTGAGTAATCACTTGTCGAAGTTTGTTGCCCCTTTGCGCTTTGGTCTCTTAAGAGACTTCCCTAGTACAATGTAGCTCAGACTATTTTGGCATGTTTGGGTGTGAAGTAGTACCTTTCCTAGCATAAAACCACCCATCCAGATGAGTTGGAATAGTTGATTCATTCATATGATGAACAAAATGAAAGTTACACCACTTTGCAACTTTACATTACATGCAATTGACCAGTTTTCCATCAACTAAAAACTCTTCACCATGGGAAAATGACTTGGAGCTATCAAAAACTGAGAGAGGTTATTATAGAGGGTCCCTATGTGATCATGTAGCATCATACAAAAAGTTTCTAAGTGCCATAGTTTCCAAGTAATCGCTCATTGAATTTTTCTACCCCTTTGCTCTTTGGTCTCGTAAGAGACTTCATTGGTACAATGTAGCTCAAACTGTTTTGATATGTTTGGGTGTTAAACATGACCCTTCCTAGCATAAAACCACCCATTTGGAGATTTTAGAATAGTCTTTTTAGTTGTATGATGAATAGAATGAAAGTTACACCACTTTACAAAGTTACACTACATGCAACTAACCTATTTTCCATCAACTAAAAACTCTTCACCATGGGAAAACAACTTGGAGCTATCAAAAATAGAGAGAGGTTATTGTAGAGGGTCCCTACATGATCCCATATCCTTAGATAGGATGTTTCTAAGTGCCACAGTTTCCAAGTAATCACTTGTCAAATTTTTTTTCCCCTTTGCACTTTGGTCTCTTAAAAGATTTCACTAATACAATGTAGCTCAAACTGTTTCAAAATGTTTTGGTGCAAAAAAGGACCTTACCTAGCATAAACCTATTGCAGAATGGAAAAGGAATGAAGTTTTTTCATTGATGTCAACCAGTCAGCTAGTTATGTCAACTGGTCAGTTGGTTATCTACTAGTTGTTGTTGATTGTATATGTCAAAGATATTGAGAAAATTGTATTAAAAGAAGATTGTTGGTTTCAGTGCTTGTGAACTATGTTTTGTTGTGTGTTGATTGAGGTTTGAGAAAATTGTCACTAGTTTGGATTTATCTTTGATGAAATCTTATGGAGTATTGTTGAAGTGTTTTTTTCCCTAGTTCTATTGAAGTTTCTTTTGGAATTTGGATGTATTGAGCTTAATTGATCTATGTGTTTTACACTAGTATGCCCGACCATGTGTCAAGCACTACTTTTGAAGCTAATGAAGCATGTTGGATCTATTATAGGTCCCAGTGAAGCGTGTGCTTGGGTTGCCCTCATTCTAATTCCACCCTAAGATATTTTGCGTCAACCTAATTTGAATTTGAAGTTGGATGGATGACTTTGTATCTTTTCAAGGTTGGAGATAGTATAAATACAGAGTGTGCTAGCGATGAAAATTGTACATATGAAAAGAAGGAAGATAAGTGAAAGAGTAGACGTGACTTTGATTCTATTCTTAAGGTGTGTGAGTTAAGTGTGTGGTTGTTCAGTGTAAAGCTTAGCGTCGAGTTTCTAGATGCAGTGAGCAAAAGGTGAACTCTATCATTCATGTGAGTTGATTAGTGATTGTGGTGGAATCTTCATTGCATTAGGTTTGTTGTCTCTCTGTAAAAATTATTCTTTGTCTTCTTTGTATCTCTGTGGCAGTGAGCCCTCTAGGTGGTAGCCCTGTGGATAGTGAGTCCTTATTTCAGGCAATGAGCCTTATCTCAAGTAGTGAGCCTTTTTGTAATTGATTTTTATATTCTCTATAGTGTGAGATAATGCTCACTGTGATTTTTCCCTCATTGGGTTTTCCCTGTAAATCTGGTGTTATTGTGTTTGTGCACTTGCATTTGATGGTTAATCACTTAATAAGTTTATGTGTTAATTATGGTAATTGAATTTAAGGTTATAATTTGTGACAATTGATTCACCCCCCCTCTCAGTTGTCATATCCAACAATTGGTATCAAAGCTTGGTTCCTTGGTGAAGGCTTACAATTTTGGGAAAGATGCGGAATGGCTAACAAAATGGTCATTGATTATCGAAGTTTGATGGAGACTAATTATGCTATCTAGAAAATATTGATGGAAGAATATCTAGAGTATTGTGGATAAGATGTGGAGAAATCTTACAAGAATCCTCACACTCCTCCTGCTAATGGTCTAAGTACGACTGATGAGATCAAAGCACATGAAACAAACAATAAGGTGAAGTACATTTTGAAGAATAGTCTAGCACATTTTGATTTGATTAAGGTTCAGAATTTGAAGACTGCTAAGGAAGTCTAGGATGCTTTAGAAACAAACAATGGTGATGAAAGGTAAAAAGAAAAGAAAAATTGAAGTGGAAATCTGGTTTGATCTTTTACATATGACCAAAGATGAGAATGTTAAAGCTTATGTAAAAATATTGGATGAGGTAGTGGTTGGAATGTGATCTCTTGGCGCTACTATAGATGAAACCAAAATTGTAAAGAAAATTCTTAGGACTCTTCCTGATGCTTATAGTGAAAAGGTGAGTGATATTGAGTAGACTATAGATTACAATACATGTACTAAGGATCTATTTTTAGGATTCTTGACATCTTATGAATTAAGGAAGTTGAATCTAAGTGGAAACCGAACTCTCGCTTTCGCCTGAAAGCCAGAATAAAGATCGAATAGAGAGCTTTAAAGTAAAGACTATCTTTAATAAGAAAGATTAGAGAAAAGTAGAATGAAGGTAAATTGCTAAATGCTTTAGTTGTGGAGAGATTAGTCACTATGTTACAAAGTCGAAGAAAGAGATCAAAGATCATCCGTCGAAAGAGGTGCTCAGCTACTATAATAAAGTCACCAGGTATTGGATAAGATTAAATAAGTCAGGTAATAGTCATTCGGTGGTCCGTCGATCTATTGCGTGGTCAGGACATCAGCTGCATCATCTGATTCATCGGCATCGAAACCGTGGTGTCGTAGTTATTCCATCCGCAAATAAATGTCATCGGATGGCTTCGTCGAGGTCTAAGATTATGTTTGGAGATATTTTAGTGCCAAATATGGTCGGTTCAAAAGTTTGTCGCCAGCATTAAGGAGTTCCCGCTGTTGGCTGTGGTCATCAAAAGAGTATAATCATTTGGAATAAAGTGTAAAGGTCGAAAAAGAATCTCGCTTTGGTCTTTCATCTCGAAGGGAATATTTAGCAACTTAAAGGTGTTGATGGATGATGTTTTATGACTCTGATAAATGACAGCCAGTTATGGCATAGGAGAATGTGTCACATGAATTTTGATAACTTGGAAAGGATTAGTACTGTTCAACCTGTGAGAGATCTATTGAGAATCACAAATCCTATAAATGCTATCTGCAAAACTTTCTAGTTCGGGAAACAAACAAGAAACCATTATAGATTAAAGGAACAATCTACAACTAGATTGCTTGATTAGGTTCATACAAATCATTGTGGTCCTATGAGAGTGTGAAGCCTACTTCGTGAAAGGTAATTTATGCTTTTAATTGATGATTATTCTAGATATACATGAGTTTACATTTTTAAGAGAAAAATCAGAAGCATTAGATAGATTCAAAGCATTCAAGGCTATAGTTGAAAATGAAGTGAATTTGAAGATAAAATTCTTGAGATCTGACAGAGGTGGAAAATTCACCTCCCATGAGTTCAATATGTTTTATGGAGTGAATGGAATAAAGAGACAACTATCTACTTCGAGAACTCCTCAGTAGAATGGAGTTGTTGAAAGGAAATATAGAACAGTTCAAGAAGTTGCTAGGTCAATGATCATTGAAGCTAGATTATCAAAATTTTACTGGAAAGAGTCTATTCACATTGTTGTGTATGTATTCAATCAAGTTTAGGAAAGAAAAAATAGTACAAAGACTCCCTATGAGCTATGGCATAGAAGAATTCCTACAGTTAAATATTTCTAGTTATTCAGAAGTAAATGCTACATCAGAAGAGATGAGGAAACCTTGGGAAAGTTTGATGCAAGAATTGATGAAGGAATATTTCTTGGTTACTCTACTAAGATCAAGGCATAAAGATGTTTCAACAAAATATTGAGGAAGATTGTGGAAAGCTAGAATGTGAAGGTTGATGAAATAGTGAACAATTCTATTAATATTGATGGATAGGTGTCTGATGAACATGACTATGCAAGAATAGAATAAATTGAAGAACATGATAGAGATGAGAAGAAAAAGTAGAATGAAAGAGAAGAAGATTATCTAGTAATATCCTCTAGAACACTAAAATATGTACAAAGGAATCATTCAAAAAATTAGATTATTGGAGACAAGACAAAAGGTGTGTTGACTAGAAGCAAAGCTGTTGCTAAAGTAAATTTGTGCTTACTCTATGAAATTGAGCCAAAGTCAGTAAGAGAAGCCTGCAAGGATAAACATTCGAAGGAAGAAATGAAAGAAGAAATTTGCAGATTGAAAAGAATCAAACTTGGGAATTGGTTCCAATACCGGCAGAAAAAAAAAATCATTGGATCAAAATGGGTATTCAGAAACAAGTTGAATGACAACATGAAAGTTTTCATAAACAAAGCAAGGCTTCTATGTAAAGGATACTCACAAGTGGAAGATATAGATTTTTAGGAAACCTTTACCCTAGTAGCAAGAATGGAAGCTATAAGAATGTTCTTGGCATTAACTGCTTATAAATATTTCAAATTCTATTAGATGGATGTCAAGTCAACATTTTTGAATGGTGAGTTAGATGAAGTGGTTTAAATTGGAACAACCAGAAGGATTTCAATTAATAGATCAACTGGATATGGTGTGTAGATTGAAGAAAGCTTTATATGGATTGAAGCAATCCCCTAGAGCCTGGTATGCAAGGTTAGATAGGTATTTGAATCAACAAGGATTTAACAAAGGTATTACAAATAGTAATTTGTATTTCAAGACTAAGAATGACAAAATCTTGATTGTAGTGGTATAAGTTGATGACATTATCTTTGGAGGAAATGAAAAAATGTGCAAGATGTTTGTGGAAGAAATGTAGAAAGAATTTGAAATGTCTATGTTTGGTGAGATGAATTTCTTTCAGGGGCTACAGATTAATCAAACAAAGAAAGAAATTTTCATTTCACAATCTAAGTATGTGAGAGAAATGTTGAGAAAATTTGGTATGGATGGTTCCAAACTAGTAAGTACTCCTATGGTGATTGGATGCAAGTTGGGAAAAGATGATGATTCACCTAAGACTGATCAGAGCAAGTATAGATCTATGATTGGTGGACTACTGCATTTGCCTACTACTAGACTGGATATTATGGATGTGGTTTGTCGTGTGGCTATATTTCAAGAAGATCCAATGGTAACACATGTTGTTGCAGTTAAATGAATATTCAAATATTTGAAAGGAACTTCGGATTATGGATTATGGTATCCTAAAGATACTAATTTTACACTCAGTGCTTATACAGATGCAGATTGGGTTGGAAGTATAGATGACAAAAAATGTACAAGTGGTGGTGCATTCTTTCTTGGATGTAGATTGGTGGCATGGTTGAGTAAGAAGCAACATTCAATCTCTTTGTCTATTGTTGAAGTTGAGTATATTGTTATTGCATCGTGTTGTACACAAGTGTAATGGATGAAACAAACATTGAAAGATGTCACAATGATACATGATGATCCTATTCCTATCTTCTGTGATAATACAAGTGCAATTAACATTTTGAAGAATCTTGTGATGCACTCAAGAATGAAGCATATATATATTAGGTATCATTTCTTAAGATAGAAGGTTATGGAGAATGAAGTCAAGCTTGAGTATGTTTCAACAAAAAATCAGATTGCAAATATATTTACAAAGGCTCTTCTTAAAGATAATTTTGAGTATCTCCAGGATAAGCTAGGGGTTATTGCCCCTCCTTTTATAAACTAAGATGCATTTGGTGATGCATCAATCTGGTGAATTCATGATTCTATCTTTTGGATTGATGTTTTTTGGTGGCTACCCTCAGGGGGAGTAAGCATATTTTCTAAGTGTTTCCATTATGAGTATTCTATTTTCATGTCAAAGGAAGTTTCAATGGACATATCTTTTTCCTTTTCCATTGATGTCAAAGGGGGAGAGAGAGCATGTGAAAAGTTAATAAGAGGAAGCAGGTGATGAGGAAGATGATCTTCTAAGGGGGAGAAACAAAAAGAAAAATCTTGAAAAGTATTTGCAAAATAGGTATGGTGTCTTTGATGGTTTTTCACATCATGTGTTGCCATCAATGAAAAAGGGGGAGATTGTTGCAATAATGGAAAAGGAATGAAGTTTTGTCATTGATGTCAACTGGTTAGCTGGTTATGTCAACCGGTTAGCTGGTTATCTACTAGTTGTTGTTGATTGTATATGTCGAGGATATTGAGAAAATTGTATTAAAAGAAGGTTGTTGGTTCTTGTGCTTATGAACTATGTTTTTCTATGCGTTGGTTGAGGTCCGATAGAATTGTTGCTGGTCCAGATTTCTCTTTGATGAAATATTATGGTGTATGGTTCAAGAGTTGTTTTTCCTTGGTTCTATTGAAGTTTCTTTTGGCATTTGGACGTACTGAGCTTAATTGATCTATGTGTTTTACACTAGTATGGTCGACCATGTGTCAAGTACTACTTTCGAAGCTAATGAAGCATGTTGGATCTATTATGGATCCCGGTGAATCATGTGTTTGGGTCACCCTCATTCTAATTCCACCCTAGGATGTTTGGTGCCGACCTAATTTGAATTTGAAGTTGGATGGCTGACTTTGTATCTTTTCAAGGTTGGAGATAGTATAAATATAGAATGTGCTAGCGATGAAAATTGTACATAAGAAAAGAAGGAAGATAAGTGAAAGAGAAAAAGTGACTTTGATTCTATTCTTGAGGTGTGTGAGTTAAGTGTGTGGTTGTTTAATGCGAAGCTTAACACCGAGTTTCTGGATGCAGTGAGTAGAAGGCAAACTCTATCATTCATGCGAGTTGATTAGTGAGTGTGGTGGAATATTCATTGCATTGGGATTGTTGTCTCTCTATAACAAGTCTTCTTTGTCTTCTTTGTATCTTTGTGGCAGTGAGCCCTCCAGGTTGTAGCCCTATGGACAGTGAGTCTGAAAAGTGAGTCTTTATTTTAGGCAGTGAGCCTTTTTGTAATCAGTTTTGATATTCTCTAGAGTGTGAGTTAATCATCACTGTGGTTTTTACCTCATTGGGTTTTTGATGTAGATCTAGTGTTATTGTGTTTTTGCACTTGCATTTGATGGTTAATCACTTAAGAATTTTATGTGTTAGTACTAGTAATTAAATTTAAGGTTATAATTTGTGACAACTAATTCACCCCCCTCTCAGTTGTCCTATCCAACAAAACCTACCCATCTAGATGTGATGGAATAGTTGGTTTGGTTGTATGATGAACATAATGAAAGTTACACCACTTTGCAACTTTACACTACATGCAACTGACCCATTTTCCATCAACTAAAAACCCTTCACCATGGGAAAATGACTTGGAGTTATCAAAAATTGAGAGAAGTTATTATAGATGGGCCCTACATGATCTCATAGCCTTAGATGGAATGTTTCTAAGAGCCACAATTTTTGAGTAATTTCTCATCAAAGTTTTGTACCCCTTTGCACTTTGGTCTTTTAAGAGACTTTGTTGGTACAATGTAGCTCAGACTTTTTTGACATGTTTGGGTGCAAAAAAAGACCTTTCCTAGCATAAACCCACCCATCCGGATGTATCAGAATAGTTGGTTTGGTCCTATGATGAAAAAAACAAA
>VDFB02330342.1:0-11430 GCA_007258455.2 Sequoia sempervirens
TACTCAAAACTCTACTGACACCTGAAACCGCAGCCGACACTGATGTGTCTATACCACCATCTGACACTGCACCTGTATCCTAAGTGTGAACACTAGGTGATCTCATATTGCTATCATCAACAAGTGTCCTGGCTGCCCTAGATGAATGAGTCTTTGTTGTACATGATGTGTATCTAGCCAAACTCAACTCTGAGCAAAGCTCATCAACATATCTCTCAGAATCTTGAAGTGCCAATTGAGTACTCACCAAAGAATCTCTAACACCCTCAAGCTCTTGAGAGAGCTTATTAGCCTCCTCCTCTTTCCTCATCAAGGCATGTGAATAGATCCCAACAAGGCTAAGAAGGTGATCCCGATCTGGAAGAAGGTGCAAATAGTTTGTTTTCATTGTTCCCATACCTTCTTTGATTGCCTATAGATCATGAGAAGACTCTGCATCAATTCCTTTTTTCCTTCCCTCTAACTGAACCCTCCAAAGGTGATTCTCAATCAAGTTGTGCATTTTATCGTGATGAGATAATGCTGCCACAATCCCATCCTCATTCACCTTCAACTGGTTCCTCAAACTGTGCGGACTATGGGATGTATGACTAGCTTCTATTCCACATGGAGAAGCTTCTAATTGTGCCTGAAACTCTTTTTCCGCAAAGTCCTGTATGCTCAAATTCTGATTTGGAATAGGTCAGCCCCAATTCCATCTGTCAAATCATCAGTGCCCTAAATAGGTGTCCAATACAAGTGGACTCAGGCTGCTCCATGTACCCATCATCAATAGAATGTTTTGCTTTTCCATTCAAACCTTTAGATTTTGCAAATATCATCGAGTATGCCCCTTTAATGTTAGGACCACTCATAAGCATGGACAGATCCTGTAGCAACTCAAATATAGACTTCTCTATAGCCATCTAACAACTGAGCTCTATCTTTTCATAGGTTGGCAGGATCTTGGCTCTGATACCACTATAATGTCCCTAACTATTACAGATGTAAATTTTGTTGTGTTGGCTCTTGGACATTCCATCAAACAGTTCACTTGTAAACTTGTGTTTGGCTGGAAAGTCCTTTCAGTTTGGTTTTCTCTTCTTTGAATGATGTAATGGTGCTAAAAACACTTGCTTATCAATGCTACATGTATACCAATGCATAAGAAATGAAATGCAGATATTTTGAAACCTTTCTAATGCATAAAGATGAATGCAACTTCATATAGATATGTCACTACAGCATATTGACATTTCTACGAACACTTAGTATGCATCTAATATGCACCTTCAGCAACTCAAGCATTATTACAAATGATGGGCATGCAATCTTCAATTAATAAACTCAAATACTTCTACAGAAGTATGCCTTGGGAAAGGTCAAACAAATTGATTACAATGTATTTCAGGTGTTCTCCACACTAAAATTGAATGCTCATTGCATCTGCTATTACACTCAATGACAATATAATCAGTGCGATGATGAAACTACAACTTGTTTACAAACTTCGGTCCTAGAAGAATGCAAGAGAAAAAATAGAGAATGGAGAACCTACTTGCCTGGAGATGAAAAGAAAGCTAATATTCTGTAGCTAGGAATACACGATTTCTTTTAAGTAATTCTAAATGTGGTCTTTGGGACCATTCAGAATTCATACAAACTCCTCTGTATTTAGATGACTATGATTGATGAAGATTGAATTACTCCAGCCAAGATGTCCTTGATGTCGTTTTTTTGTTGGCTTTCCATGATGTCTCAAATCACATAGAATTTGTCTTCATCGTATGAGACATCAACTTCCACATCTTTCTCAATGATGATTAAAATACGACTTCATCAAAGTCATCCAAGACAACGTTTTGTCCTAACCTTGTTTTGTCTGCTTCACACAAAGACGTCCACCCTGTCCTTGTCATCCTCCAATCTACTTCGACTTTATTCTTGGATTTGTCTACTAAATTTCGTCCAAGCTTGTTTTCCTAGAATCGATAGCCTTAGATTAATATTTGATTTCTCAAGATAACCACGATTAATATTTTTATCTCATCCGCCAAGTTTGTCTCTAGTGAATCTTCAAGCGTACATCTCAATGACTGAATCCTCCTTATTTTCTCTTAGCGGCATCTCTAAATAGTGGCAACCTTAACCTATGATCGAACCAAGCAACTTGTTGTGACCTTTTCACACATCACCCCATTCAAAATGGGGACCCCGTAATTTTTGCTCCATTCGGGTCTTTTGGCTTGGGTTTTTCAGTCTGTCTCTCTCTGCCATTTCTTTATGTTTGGTGATGTACTTGCCATTTGACCTAGGTTTGAATTTTGGCTAAGTCTGGAGGGCTTTTCGATGAATTAGGGTTTACATTCTTCAGACAACTTTGAGGTCAAATTGAGTTGGCTAATCAAATTATGAGCTTAGCGCTGCTGTTAGGATACTTCGAGCAGGCTCCCTCTGAATTTTCACTGAATTCTAACAATTTTCTATTTTTAGTAAGTGCCAATTTGGGGCCTATTTTCTTGGGATTTTCAAATTAAACAATACTACACTTAGAGACATTGTGGGCTACACCTTAAAATTTGGTAGAAACGGACAACTTACTATTTTAGCGATTACGCCTTTGAGGTCATTTTAGGGTTCTCATATTGTTGGACTTAGATGCATGTCACCGGAGATTCTTTGTGGGTTTTTTGAGACCTTCACAGTGATATAGCATGCAGAACGGGATGATGACTTTTAGTAATTCAAGCTTTAGAGGCTATTTTTAGGGTTTGTATGCAAGATTTCTCAGCACATGTTAGCATAGTCTTTCTAGGTTTTTCGAAAGCTTCGCAACGAGGTAACATGCAAGCAAAGTGGGTCACTTTTCCGGAACTTGCTATTTTTAGCCAATGCTTGCATGTTGATCATTTTTCTGGGTTTTTCAAGATCTCTCGAGCAATGTGACATGCAAACTCATCCGGCAGCTAGTTGGTCACTTTTTCAACCACTTACTATTTTTAGCAGGTTCACTTCAGTAGCTGCCCAACACTTCAAAATCACGAACCCGATGACATGCAACAGAAACGGGGTCAAACGGAGACCATTTGAGCAACATGCAAGTCAAATTAGGGTTTCTAGCCTCGAGACCTAAAATGAGGGGTCAAACGCCAGAATTTCCAAAAATCGGTGTATCCCATCACAATCTGTTGTGACCTTTTTCACACATCGCCCCATTGCAAATGGGGACCCCCTAATTTTGGCTTTGCTTTCGGTCGTTTTGTTGTTGTCTCTCTTTTCTGCCGTCTGTCTTTCTGGGGATGTGCCCATCTTTGAGCTTGAATTGAACTTTTGGCCAAGTCTGAAAAAATTAGGGTTTTGAATTTTCCAGCCAACTTGAAGTCAAATGAAGTGAATAACTTGAAATTTGAGACTAACATTGTTGTTAGTGTATTTCTAGCAAGTTTCCACTGAAATTTCGTCAAATTCCGAGTACTTACTATTTTTAGTAAGTGTGCAATTACAGGTGTTCTCAGCGGTTCTCGAAGTTTGCGGTCACCTTCTGCGTTGAGAACCGTCAAAGGCTGCTGGCGATGCAAAATTTGAGCTAAACGGACAACTTGCTATTTTAGCGATTCGACCGGATCAAATTCCGAGGCGGATCTGAGTTTTTCAACACATGTTTGGAGATTCCTTCTGGGTTTTCAGAGACCTTCGCGACAGTATAACATGCAAAATGAGATGACAACTTTCAGAGTTCAGCCTTCAGAGGCTATTTTAGGGTTTGCATGTCAGGGTTTTCTTTGCATGTCTGCATATTCCTTATGGGTTTGAGAGTTTGTGATGATATGACATGCAAACAGAGATAATCACTCCTTCAGCAACTTACTATTTTTAGCAAATACATTCCGGCAGCCGCCTCCCAGCACTTCAGAATCACGAACTGATCGCAATGCAACAGAAACGAGAACAAACAAAGATCATTTGATATGCATGCATAACAAATTAGGGTTTCCAGCTTCGGGACCCAAAATGAAGTCGGATGCGGAATTTTCAAAACTAGTGCATACCAACTACGTCGGCATCTTTCAAGGAGAGTCTCTTTGATGAAATTTGAAAGAAAAGCAGACACTTACTATTTATAGTAAGTCATTTGAAAACGAATAAAAATAGCGAAATCCGGTAGCGATGTCGATTAAGGCAAGTTTACGATGAGGAGCAAGTCATTCGAATTTCAAGTCAAACAGAGTTGTGGAAGTCTGAGAAACAGGTAGTTGCTATAAATAGTAAACCACCTCCATAAATGTGCTATAAAAAGCAGGTCAGCACGAGGTGTCGGTATGAATAGGTCAAATAAGTGATGAGGACTCCATGGCTCGAATTTCAGACCAAACGGAGCTGTAGAGATACGAAAATCAGACACTCACTATTTTTAGCAGGTTGGTACAAAGGGATTAGGGTTTCCTAAATTCAAGGGCAAAACGCGACAATCATGCAGAGACAGCATCCAGCCACGATCAACACCCCTCAGGCAAACAACACATGAAATTTGAAGACATTCTGAGCAATTGCTATTTTTAGTAAGTTGCTAAAAATAGCAGGTTCAAGGTAGACATCAGGCACCAGCAACACAATCACATCCCGAGGTTCGAAACAAAGCAGAATCAGGCCTTTCGGAGTCATGAATCATCTTAAAATGCAAAATTTGAAGAACTTTCTAAAAATAGCAAATTAGGGCATGCCAGGGTTAGCATGACCGAGTCACCCTAAATCAGGCAAAGAGCATAAAACTCACTGAAATTGATAAATTTTCAAGTCCAACCAGTGAAAAATGCCTTTAAAAGCTGAAGGTTGATGAAAATTTTCTAAACATCTTGAATGCGCCCTCAAGCTTGAAGAGATGTGCCTTGAAATTTGTCTAAGTCTGCTAAATTGGAAGTAGAAGACCCCAGATGCGCCTTAGTTGAAGAGGGAGGCTGGAAATGTGACCAAGTGTTGAAAAATTGAAGCTCTAGGCCTCAAATGCGCCTTAGGTGAAGAGTTGACCCTAAAAATTTCTAAGTGATGAAAATTTGAGGCTCCATGGGTAAAATGCGCCCTTGACTTGGAGGAGGCCATGAAGAAATTTTTCTAAGTGTAAAAGTTGGAACCTCAAGTCCCCATATGCGCCTAAGGAGAAGAAGGCACTTAAAAATCTTCAAGTGTTTCAAATTTGAAGAAGGGACCTTCATATGCGCCCAAACTTGAGGAGCTTAAAATGTTCTAAATGTTGTAAATTGAAAGCTCTAGGCTCAAAATGCGCCTAAGGAGAGGGAGAAGTGGTTGAAATTATTCTAAGTCTTTCAAACTTGAAGCTGGACCCCCTAAATGTGCCGTCACTTAGAGATGGATGAGAAAGTTGGTCAAACTTGAAGCAAGCTCCTTCAGATGTGCCTTACCTTGCATGGATACATGGAAATTTTTCTAAGTACTTCAAACTAGAAGTTCTACCTCTTAAATGCGCCCTTGCAGTTGAAGATTACTAAAAAAAAATTTCTTAAGTCTTCAAGATTTGAAGCTTGACACTCAAAATGCGCCCAAGTGCCAAGGGGTAGCTTGAAAACTTCTAAGGCAAGTTAAAATGAAATTCAAGGGGTGAAATGCGCCCAACTTGGAGGATAAAATTTTATCAAGTGTTCAAAATTTAAAGCCCCCTCCTATATGCGCCTGAACTTGCCTGTGAAAGCTTTGAAAATGCTAAGTGCTGAAACTAGAAGTAGCCCCTTCCATGTGCGCCTAGGATGAAGATGCCATGGAGAAAATATTCTAAGTAGTTGAAATCTGAAGCTCCACCTTCCATTTGCGCCCCAGCTTCAAGAAAGAGATGGAAAATTCTCTAAGTGGTTGAAAATGAAAGTATAGGGGATGAAATACACCCCACCTTGCCAAGGTAGTATGCTAGCTAAAAGTGTTCTAAAGTGTTGAAAATTGGAAGTGGAAGGGCTTATTTGCGCCCAGGCTGGAGGATGAAGTCAGAAATGTTTCTAAGGCATTGGAACTAGAAGTTCATGTTGTCAGGGGCGCCTTAGCCCAAGGAGGGATGTTGAGGGGAAAGTTAAATTTTTCTAAGTGTTTAAATTGAAACCTTAGGGGTCCAAATGCGCCTTGCTTTGCATGGGGAACTTAGAGAAATATTTTAAGTATGGGTAATTGGAAGCTCCACCCTCCACATGCGCCTAAGTCATGGAGGTGAAGTTTGAAATTTTTCTAAGTGTCAAAACTTGAAGTAAGCCATGTGAAATGTGCCCAAACTTGAAAGAGGACTTAAAATTTTCTAGGGCGTAAAAAATTTCACCTCTAGAGGGAAGTACGCCCAAGCTTGCTGAAGGATGAAGAAATTTGCTAAGGCATAGGTAAATTGACAGGAAAGAGTCAAAATGTGCCAGCTTCGTGAGATTGAAGAAAATTGTCAAGGCAGAGCAAAGAAATTTTTGCAGGAATGAAGAATGGGTTTAAATTTATGAAAATTATTTTTGTAAGGTTTGAAAATCAAAAAAATTAAATGAACCCATTCGTTGTATACCCATGAATCTGACGAGTTCTGAAGAAAATTTTCTTCTTGGTATTTAAGATCTTTGACAAGGAGTTGATTTTAAAGTCTTTTGTACTTGTGAGCCATCGGGATGAAGAATTTAATGACATGGTGTATGAAATTTTCTAAGGCAAGGGATAAAATGTGTTAAAAATGCTTTGGCGGATGAATTTGAAAATGATTGTCTAGATGATTTTTGATCGAGTTCCTGATGAAAGCTTTTCTTTCTCGAGCCTGAGTTGGATGAAATATCAGAGTTAAGTGCGCCCTCAGGAAGTTGAAAATTTGGCTAAGGCATGAAGAATCATGAAGAAGGCAGAAGTTGGCTAGTGAGGGCGGTGAATGCTTGGAAGTTAGAGCATGAAAATCCTGGTAAGTAAAGTGAATTTATATTATGAAATGTTCTAATGCTCTTCTCCTTGCTTGTTTTGCAGGAGAAACGTCGAGGAGGCGGTGATGACTTAAGTAATCCAAGATGACATTTCAACCTGCGAAGGAAGAAAGTTAGAAATTGGCTAAGTGTTGAGACTTAGTAATGAAGAAATGTTTTCAAAACTCAAGATGGAGAAAGAATGGAAGCTCGAGCAAAGTTGAAGAACAACGTCAAGAAGAAAAATCAAGAACAGTGTGAATGCGTTTCAAGGATGGAATCTTCTAGAAGGATGATGGCCATTAATGGCTCATTTATTACCCCACTCCTCTTGGTGGCGGTTTTTAGGGTGAATCTTGTTTAGGGCTGAGGTGGCATGATCTAGGCCATCCAGTCGATTGTAATCTGAGCCGTCCGTTGGACTTGGCTAGCTATATAAAGGGGGGAGTCCCCTCGACTTTTGTACCCTATTAAGTTAGAATTAGCTTAGAACTAGGCGGTAGACTTATAGGTAGAGAGACAACTTAAAAATATTAAGTGTGAGCGGATATCAAGCATGGAGCTTGTAAAACATCCAGGGTCAAAACAAAGGCAAAATCCCAGCCTTTTAGAGCTTGAAATTAGCTTGAAGTACAAAATTGACAAACTTTCTAAAAATAGAAAATTAGGGTTAGCATGATCGAGTCACCCTAAATCCGGCAAAGGACAAGAAATCCACCAAGTTTGATATTTTTTCAGGTCCAACATCAAAACTTGCTTTAAAAGGCCAAAGACAGATCAAAAGTTTTGAAGTGTTTGAAGAATGAAAGCATACCCCTCCAATTGCGCCCTTGCAGTTGAAGATTGCTAAAAAGTTTCTAACTCCTCAAAATTTGAAGCTCCAGAGGTCATATGCGCCTTGACTCACTTAGCTGGTGATAAAAAATTCTAAGCATTGAAAATTTGAAGCACACTACCTCAAATGCGCCTTAAGGAGAGAAGAGGAGACTTGAAATTTTTCTAAGTATGTGAAATTTGGAGTACACCCCTCCATATGCGCCTTCAAGAGGAGAGTGGGTGATGAAAATTCACTAAGGCACAAAAACTTGAAGTACACCCCCCCAAAAGCGCCCAAGGTAAAGAAGACTCCAAAAGAATTTCTAAGGCAAGAAAATTTGAAGAAGGACCTTCCAAATGCGCCCCTGAAGAGAAGATGAAGGTGAAAATATTCTAAGTCTTGGCAACTAGAAGTTCCACCTCTTAAATGCGCCCTTGACTAGTGGAAGGAGTTGGAAAACTTACTAAGTATGCAAAATTTGAAGCAGGACCTTCCAAATGCGCCCAGCTCAAGAGAGGTGATGGAAAAAGTTTTTAAGTGTCAAAATTGAAAGTTGCCCCTGCCAAATGCGCCCAGCCTCAAAGAGGAGCTTGGAAATTTTGCTAAGTGTCGAAACTTAATGCTCCCCATGCTATTTGCGCCCCTGAGCTTAGAGTTGATAAAATTGAAAGTTGGACATGAGAAATGCGCTTGAGCTTGAAGAGACTCAGAATTTGCCTAAGGTGTGGAAAGTGAAAGCTTCATGGGTCAAATGCGCCCCTCTTTGGAGAGTGAACTTAAATTTTTTCTAAGTCATTGAAACTCAAAGCTCCCCTTGTGATTTGCGCCCTTGAAGAGAAAGTCAGGTAATTTTTTTTTTCTAAGTCAGAAGAAATGAAAGTGCAAGGTATGAAATGCGCCCTAGCTTGAGAGGTGGCTTGAAATTTTTTCTAAGTCTGGAAAGTTGAAAGCTCCATGGTGAAGTGCGCCCTTGAACTTGAAGTTGGAGTAAAAAGTTCACTAAGTGTTGAAAATTAAAAACATGAGGGTCCAAATGCGCCCAAGATGAAGAGAAGGACATTTGAAAAATTTCCAAGTGTTGACACAAAGTGGAAGCTTGACAAGCAAAATGCGCTCTTGAAGTGGAGGAGAGTTGATAGACATTCTCTAAGTTTGAGAATTGGAAGTTTGTGCCTCCAAATGCGCCCTTGAGGGAAGAAAGCATGGGAAATTTACTAAGTCTTTTAAAATGGAAATAGCACCCCCAAAATGCGCCCTAGAAGAAGATGGAAGCAAGTAAAAAAAATTCTAAGTATCAAAAATTGGAAGTAGGGGGTCCCATATGCGCCCACTTTGTGAAAAGGTCTATGCATCGTCTAAGGTGTTGAAATTGGAAGTTCCTCTAGCAAAATGCGCCTAGCCTGAGGAGTGAGTTAGAAAGTTTTTCTACGTAGTTGAAATCTGAAGCTCCACCTTCCATTTGCGCCCCACCTTGCCAGGGTAGTATGCTAGCTAAAAATGTGCTAGAGTATTAAAAATTGAAAGTTCAGGGTATGATATGCGCCTGGCTATGAAAAGGTTAGAAAAATTTCTAAGTGTTAGAACTTGAAATGGAAACACAAGGTGGTAAATGCGCCTTTGACTGGAAGGGTGAGCTGGAAGAGAATTTAAGTGTGGAACTTAAATTGAAAGAAGATCCCATCATTTGCGCCTTGAGCTTAAAAGAAGAGAACTCAAAAATTTTCTAAGGTATTTAAGGTAACCCCTCTTATTTGCGCCTAACCTTGAGGATGAGGTAAGAAATTTGGTGAAGGTATTAAAATTGAAAGCTTCAGCTATGATTTGCGCCCTTGAAGAGGGATGGGTAGAAAATTTTCTAAGTCTGGAAAAATGGGAGCTAGAGGTCCTAAAATTAGTGAGGAAATGATAGAATATTTTTCTAAGTATAAATATTCAAATTCCACCTCTAGAGAAATACGCCTAAGATGGTTGGGAGATGATGAAATGTACTAAGGCGTAGGTAAGTTGACAGGAAAGAAGTCAGATGATGCTAGCTTCACAGGGTCAATGAGAAATTTTAAGTCAGAGCAAGGAAATGCGCCTGGAGTTGAAGAAATGGATTAAATTTGATGAAAAATATTTTTTCTAAGGTTCAAAATTCAAAAAATTAAATGAACCCGTTCGTGGTATACCCATGAATTCGACAAGTTCTGGAGAAAATTTTCTTCTGGGTATCAGAGATCTTCAACAAGGAGTGGATTTCAAGGTCCTCTGCACTTCGCCAAGGCGTTTAAGATGGAGATTTTGATGGGCACCAGGTTGATGAATTTCCTAAGGGAAATTTTAAAATTTTCTAAGGCAAAGGATAAAATGTGTTAAAATGCCTTGGCGGATGAATTTGAAAATGATCGCCTAGATGATTTTTGATCGAGTTCCTGATGAAAGCTTTTCTTGGATGAAATATCAGAGCGAAGTGCGCCGAGCAGAATGCAAGATAGGTTGGAAATTTGGCTAAGGCATGAAGAATTTGAACGCGAAGCTGGCTAGTGAAGACAATGAACGCTTGGAAGTTAGAACGTGAAAATCCTGGTAAGTAAGTTGAATTTATATTATGAAATGTTCTAATTCTCTTCTCCTTGCTTGTTTTGTAGGAGGAACGTTGAGACCAAGCGGTGATGACTTAAGTGATTCAAGATGACATCTCAACCTCGAAGGAAGAAAAGTTGCAAGAAATGGCTAAGTGTTGAATGTTTAAGTTCAGGACAAGAAAATATTTCTAAGCCCAGGATGAAAGAAAAGATGAAGACCCAAGTGTTGAAAATCATCATCAAGCAGAAGAATGAAGTTTCCGCCTTGAAGTTAGACCGAGAACGCGCCTGTAGTTGAATTTATTTGATCAAGTCTGCAGTCAAGAAAAGAACAATGTGAAAGCGTTTCAGGGTTGGAATCTTCTAGAGGATGATGGCCATTAATGGCTCATTTATTACCCCACTCCTCTTGGTGGCGATTTTTAGGGCGAATCTTGTTTAGGGTTGAGGTGGCACAATCTGGGCCATCCAGCCGATTGTAATCTGAGCCGTCCGTTGGACTTGGCCATCTATAAAAGGGGGAGTCCCCCTCATTTGTACCTTAGTAGAAGCAGAGCTTAGAGATCAGAGTAGAGAGTAGAGCAGAGACACTTTAGTTGTAATATCTTAGCATAGCGTAGTTTGAAGGAGAAGGAAAACTTTGTAAGAGATTGTTGCAAAAAACTATTGTAATAAAAGATCTTTCATTGAATGGTGAATTCGTCTTTGTTATAAGTAGCTAGCAAGATTTCTTCATCCCTTCAACTTCAAGTAGCATAAGTAGAGTAGTTTTCATTTTCATGCTAGTAGATGTTAGTTGTGGACTTGTGGAGTTAATCAAGACAACTTCATTTTTATCTATACCACTAGCGGCTTGCTGACGGCAAGTTTGCCTTGTGTGGTCGACTGGAAAATTTTACAAACTTAACTTCGATTGTGATTCATGTGTTTGTATGCGTCGTTCTGATGGTACTTACATGTCAAATTATAATTTGAAAACCTCTTGTCACTCCCTTGAAGATTGCACCGACTTTGTGTAAGTTGTCCAACGTGAGGCGGAGCAGAGTTTGGTCGAAGTCTGTCGAGATTGATCCCACGTCCCGTCTTTAGATAGAACATAAACTTCTTAGGCCCTACACTCATTTAATTTCAATTCATTTTGGTTAGA
>VDFB02330343.1:0-119445 GCA_007258455.2 Sequoia sempervirens
CATATCAATCTCATAAGTCATAATCATGAAATACATCAATCATAAAATACATATTGTTCAAGAATATTTTCAATAAATCAACATTCAAACAACATGAATTTGAAGGCATTCTATCATGTAGTCACATCATAGATTATTACCTTTCATACATAGCAAGTAATAAATCATGCAAATCAATTTAATTCTAGATGACTAGCCTCTAGTCATTGATGTCATGTCCCTAAAATTATATATAGATATATATATGAATATAAACAACAGTAATTATGAGAAGTTAGTGATTACAAACAAGTCTGAAATATGACTATAAATTAATATATTAAAAGCAACAACTATATATTCCTATGGAATTAGGTAAGCGTTTATTTACTAAAATGGTGATTAATATTATTATTGAATAGGAGGGCAGTGATTACATTATGCAAGTAGTAATTAATACTTTAGGAAACAATTTCCATAAGAGGCAATGAGTAATAAATGACATTGAGCACTTAGTTTAGTTAGTCAAGACAATGGTCAGTTTGTAAAACAAAGGGATGTGTCTTTTCAAAAGGATATCACCTTGCAAAAGGGGTGTGTCTCATCATCTAAATGAGAAGATATAAATGGTAGTGAGGAGTGTGGAGTGTGGAAGATAAATAATATAACATGGGACATAATCATGGAATGTAAAAACAAATAAGCAATTTGGAATATATATTATCTAAGTGTTAAGGCAGATCAAGGTAATCATAAATAGTAGTTTATATTCAGAAAGGAAACAGACATGGCTATAATAAGTGACTATTATACAATGGACAGTACATGCATTTAATATATAATCTTGATATGTTTGCATATAATTATGCTATATATACTAATTAATATGAATAACTAGTATTTATATATATATATATATAGATATAGATATATAAGAATATCAATCAATATAGGTAAAGAATAATCATATGAATACCAATCAACATAAATAAAGGAATAAAAGTGCTATTGAACCATCTTGAGAATATTATATATTCAGGCCAATATCTACAAACTATAGCATGCCGATCAAAATTAATCATTTGCATTAACAATTATTACATCTGCATGTTGGGACTATAGCAATCGTATATTTTCATAGATATTGTGGTATAGAATTGAATGTATATACTTTAAATATATTAATTTCATGCATTTCATGTAGAGTCTAGTAAGAACTACAATTCAAACTAAGTTATTATTCCAACCATAAGTTATTTATGTCTCTACAATCAATCATAGGAAGAAGAGATGGAAGTACAAGTGGGATAGTAGTTTTGATATTTCATGCTAAGTAGGCCACCCATAATGGATGATTGAAGTTTTTTCCTTTTATGGGCCAAGGGGGTTGCCTATCCCCCCTTGGGGTTAGAAAGAAGAAATGCTCTGGACATCCTATTGTGACTTCATCTTTGATCTTCCCAATGGTTGATTATTAGATTGGATAATAACCTTAAATTCATTTTAATTGTAAGAGGGATGGATAAGGCAGAAAGGGCAGGGAATTCACACACAAGTCATCCACCAAGTATGCCACCCCATGTTGGATGATTGTGTGTTTTCCGCTTGAGGGCCAAGATGGATGGTACATCCACTCTTGGGTTTGGTATGGATATCTTCAGGCTAACTTATCATGCTCCTCATCCAAGTCCCATTATGATCCAACTTCCCATGTGCATTATGGATATTGTATGGTTTATATTATCTGAAATAGTCATGTATTTATATGGGTTAAATAGATAAGAAAAAGACTATTATTATATATGTTTGATCATATGAATTATATTCCAATATTATCTAACATGATTGTAGGACCTAAACCAAGATTTTTCTTGCTTAAGGCATTCAATTAGTAAGATATAACCCTAACTACATAATGTTAGAATTGTGAAAAAACCAAAAATTTGCGAGCCACTAGATCAAACAATGAACAAAGACACCTTCCATGCAAGATATCTACAAACAATATATATAATATTCTTCAAGAAGAAAAAGCTACAAAAGCAAGATACTATAAAAAATATATGAAAGATCGAGAGGTAATTACAATGAGGGTTGAGTGCTATATAGGAGTAAAACCATAAAATCACTACTAAGTTTAGCTTAAGTGCATAAGAATAAATTAGACTAATAATCAATTAAAGATTAATTAATTATTAGCTAATGCATGATTAATCTAACACCCCCCCTTAAGATGAACTTAGGGAGTAGCTAAAAACCTTTAAAAAATTGTATGATGGTTCCTAAAAAATAAAGCTTGATGAGCTACCCATGTACAAACAAAAGATCTCTCACAACTAGAGAAAAGGATAAAACCACAATGGGAGAAAACTCCTCTCTAATGAAGAGAAAGGAAAATGAAGGATTTAAAAGCCTCCAAATCAAGGTGTGAAGGACTGAGAAGCCTCCAACCAAACAAAGTCCTGAAAAAGAGGAACATGTAGAACATCATTGAAGCAAGAAGAAGTTGTAGACTACTGTCAAATGATGACTAGTATGGTGTTGAAATGAAGAACCTCCTCTAAAACAAATTATGATCAAGATCAAGATAAAAATAATCTGCATGAGTGTCCTAATGACACTACTTAAGCAGATGGCAAACAAAGGAAAAACATCTGGAAATCAAAGATACGAATATCAAGATCAAGGAGACTATACTACACAAGTGCCCCCAATGACACTACTCGAATCAAATGGAAAACAAAGGAAAACATATGGAAGTTGAAGATACAAGTTTACATGAATTTGCATGAGTGACCCCAATGACACTAGTCCATGCATGTCAAAAATGCAAGTACCAAATAGTTTGAAGAACATTGATCATGAGAGAGACAATAATCTGCATGAGTGTCCCCAACGACACTACTCAAATTAGATGGCAAACATCTATAACTCGAAGATACAAATGGCACATGAAACTATATGTGACCAAAATGACACTACTCAACATGCAAGATGCAAGTTGAAAATATAGGTACCCAGTAGTCTCTGATCAAATGAAAATGAAAGGTTGCCTCCAAAAATAGGAATGTAAGAATGTCCATATGGTAAATGCTCCAACTCACTAAAATGTATGTAACTGGCCACTAATTTATGTTGCATTTGAAAGTACATAGGAACAAGAACTAGATATGTAGATCACTCCAATGCAAAACCAAGGAAGCATTAGCACCAACAATAGAAACCCCCCCATAATACTAAAAAGGGAGAGCCATGATAGGTTCATTGAAACTATGTAAAACTAAAAAGTGCATATAGGAGAACCAACCTACAAAAAAAAGGGTGTGCAAACTAAGACACACACATGAGGCAAGAATCACTAGGATTCACTGATGTCATGGAAGAGACACTTGAAAAAGGTGTGATGGAAAAACAAAGGAAAAAATCAACCCCCATGGCACTTTATATCATAGTGCAAATACTAAAGGCATTACAAGATGTGCAAAATCCCCAAAAATTATACACTAGAATGGCACTTTATCTCAGTAAGTCTACAAAAGAGAATGTAAAGAGAATGTACATGAAAAAGATGTTTGCATTGTCCAAATAGGACAAAATATTAGAAATACATATAGAACATCCAAAAACGAGTCATCCCACGCAAACAAAAAGTTTCCAAGAGCTAAAACATCCAAGTAATTCACCAAAGTGCTAAAACACAAAAACTTGAATAAAATGTACTTGAAGAGCAATCTAGAAAAATTGCATGGATGGTTGTGAAGAGCTTTGAAAGATAGTTCCAATGTCGCTACAATCACAAAAAATAGAGAAATTGGTCAACAATTACGAGCTTGGAAATGAAAACAATACCTTTGAATTCAACAAGCTATAGAATACACCAACAAGAAAAATCGGTGATGAGAACCACACCACTGGAAATTTGACAGAACTAGCTTTCTGACAATATATCATTTTCTCAAAAATGACATCATATGCAAAAGTTATGGCCAAAAGGAAAGAAAAAGTTCTCTAGAGGCTAAAGAGGGATCGAAGGGGCCAAAGGGTACGTCTGTACAACTAACGTCAATGAATATTCTTGTTACCAAGAAAAGAAATTGACCCCCCTAAAATTCTATTGGAAAAATTTCTCATCGCCAATAAAAGGGTTGATTGCTGGAATATTCCTCCTACGACCAGAATATTCTTCTTGTTGAGCAGGTGAAAAAAGCGGTCGCTAGAAAAAAAAATTAGGGGTCAAAAAAGGTTGAAGTGCCCGAAAAAATGGCAAAATATTTGGAGCGGTGGCTTTTTTAAAACCATCGAGTAGCTACTCTTGTCGTCGGCCTATAAAGGCCCGTAGGGACCAACATACCTTGCGGGTACCAAATTAAATGGGCTCTAAAAATTTATGAAAGTTGCCCAATGTAAAACAACCTTCCACTATGAAATTTGACCTTGTGAATTTTGATTTTTTTTAAAATTTTCTAAAAAAGATAGAAATTAAAAAGGCATGTTGACTTTTATAATGCCAACTTTTTTTTAAAAATGATTTTCGTGTCTTTGGTCGTACGACCCATAGGGAATTTTTTTTTTGCCTTTGAAGCTTTCAATAGGTAAATAGGTCAAATTTATAGTCAAAATTTGTTGAATCGGCCTCCTGAATCCAATGATGAGGTCCTTTTTGCACCAAAATGCTCTAAAAATGCAACTACCCTCTAGATCCAAAAAAAAGCAATCACTTCAAACCCTCACAGATTTGGCATCAGAAATCCAAATTAGGCAAAACAAAAGCAAATTTGACTTTCTCAATAGCTTTGAATCCAATGGTGAGGGTATTTCTACACCAAAATGCACCAAAAAATCCCACCTCCAAAATTTGCAAAAAAGGCAAAGGGGATTAGATATAAAGCTTGTAACCCTTGATGAAGAAAAAAAACCTCATAAATTGAGGAGTTCACTACATCGAGACTCTGATACCATGTTATAATTTTGAAAAACCACAAAACCACGAGCCACAAGATCAAATGAACAAAGACACCTTCCACACAAGAGATCTGCAAACAATATATGCAATATTCTTCAAGAAGAAAAAACTACAGAAGCAAGAGACTATCAAAAAGATATGAAAGCTCGAGAGGTAATTACAATGAGGGTTGAGTGTTATATAGGAGAAAAACCCTAAAAGCATAAAAGCACTCCTAAGTTTAGCTTAAGTGCATGAGAATAAATTAGACTAATAATCAATTAAAGATTAATTAATTATTAGCTAATGTATGATTACTCTAACACATTATACTTGTGATTCTAGGAGAAGATTTAGGGCAATCCCAAAAGGGGACATTACAATTGGTATCAGATCTTTAATCCTACCAGCTTGCGAACAAACTGACTTTAACCACCATTCAATTAGAATTAACTATTCAGCCTTCGTCTTAAGCCAATAATGTATTTTTTGATACATGCATTTTGTGACCTACGTGTATTCATGTGTATACTTTGTGACTTACGTGTATTCATGTGTATACTTTGTAATTTACATGTACTCATATGTATACTTCATGACTTATGTGTATTCATGTGACTTATGCGTATTCATGTGTAAACTTTGCGACTTACGTGTATTCATGTATACTTTGTGAATTATGTGTATTCATGTGTATACTTCATGACTTATGTGTATGTTGTGTACCTTATGTATATTTATACTTTGTTTATTACATGTATCTATGTGTTTGCTTCATGTTGGATGTGTCTTCAACAAGATTACTCCATGTGTGTTTATGATTACTTTATGCTTAAAAATTATCGAAGTGTTAAAAATGTTGTCTATCAAATGCTTCTTGGGTTGAGAAGTGCTAACAAATTAACTTATCTAAAATTAAATTATGATTAGGATCCAAATGCAATAATGAAGAGTTGTAACTATTGAAGTAAAAGGTGTGACTCCTTTAAACTTGTGATATAGAAAGGAGAGCATTCAATTAAGAATAGAACCTTAAGAAATTTTGCAAATGAATTAATTCATGTTCTCATGAATAGTGATGACATGAGGAAGGTTGTGCCTCCTAATATGAAAGGTTGTCTCTTCAAATGAAAGGTTGCAACTCTTCAAAGGTGAAAAGTTGTGACCTTTCAAATGTGAAAGACTATGACTCCATTATAACAAAGGGTGGTGATTCATGTATTATTATGAAAGGTGGTGACTCCGTCAAGAAATGGATATAAAGGAATATTTTTTTCCAATGAATTCTCCCCCCCACCAACATATGCCAAAGAGAGCTAAGTAAACCCAAAATCAAGATTGAAATAAACAAAGTACAAAACATGACCTTGCATGATTTGTCACTATGTCAAGATTTTTAATATTGAATAGTCAAAATCATAAATCGTGTTAAGGTACAACTTTCACAAAAATAATTAGGGTTCAGTAAATGTATTCCTAACATAATAAGGTATTTGTATTATGATATCATTACCAAAAGAGAATATCACTTACAATGTATCACCATAATGTTCCTTGCTTTGCATCTTGGGTGAGGGAGAAAGAAAACCAACATTAAACATCATCATTAAGATCATAGATGTGTGCCATGCTTCTAATCCTCATATTAATATTTGGGAAACTATGAAGGTGGCTTTAAAATCTAAGGTCTTTGGAAAATTTACATATTGCTTTACTCAAGCCATATTCCCCATCAAATCACAGTCCTTGAGATTGCCTAAATTGTTGGAAAGACTTAAAGCCTCTTCATTAATAGCATTTATGCACTAAAAATTAAATATCTGAGCAATCACCCATGCCAAAAAAATATTTTTAAGCAAAGGTAATGAAGATAACCCAACTCTTTAGGAACATGCAAATAATATATTTTGACTCTTAGAAAAAATATAAGAAAATTTTGGAAATAGCCATTGGCACAATAAATAGAGGTTTAACGTAAGATATATTCATCAAACCTCATTGGGGTAGGAACACATTTATTCTATTCATTTTGGACAAGATCATAATGCTTAATCAAATCCATAATGTGTATGATCTATCCCACACCCATAGAAACAATGGTGATAAATGGATCAACCTTGTAAGATACAAAATTGATCTAGTAAACTTGTCTTATGAACCAAATCCACTTCTATATTTAACATATAGAGTAGATCATTTCTTCCCTTAGTCTTCTCCTAAGTTATTTTCTTGATCAAAGTAACTCCATATTCATAAAAATCAAGGACATCAATATTAGGCATGTGGGTACCTTAGATAAATTGGATACCAATCAAGTTACAACAAAATTGTTACATAAGCCTATGCTAAGTTACATTATGGGCCCATAACCCACAAATCCTAGAATCATTTTCACCTCCTAAACTTTGGGAAACATTAATGTTATTTGAACTAGGTGAACTAAAACAATACTTTCCTAAGATATGAAAATCGTCCCAGAGCTAAACATGGGGATATGTCAAATCTAACAAAAGGAGTGACAACCTCCATTGGACAAGAATTGGAAGTTAGTGTAAACTTCTAAGTTTAAGTCTTTCTATTTTTGCTATGGATTCAAAGACTTTGTACATCCAAAAATTTGTACTCGAGGATTATCTAGGGAATATATACTTAGAAGGTTATAACATGTCATTAATGAGTCTATGACAAGATGATATATGTTGAAAGATGTTTGGTCTAGGTTAAGTGTTACAAACACCTACAAGCTAAAATAGATTACATCCTCATTAGAATCAATCTTGCCTCAAACCTTGTTTGAATGATTAGCTGAAATAAAATATACGTCATTCAAGGGAAATTGTACTTACTTCTAATTGATGGTATAGGAAAAGAGGGTACAACCCATAGTAAGGGATCTTGTTATTCACAACACTCCCATAATCCATCATGATGAAGGAATGCACCACTTTTTCTATCACTTTAGAATTCAACAAGGGGTAATGAAGAATTAGTATCATTGCCTAGGATCCTTAAGGTAATGAAATGAGAGAAAACTTGTCTTAAATAACAAGTCTAACCAATTTCTAACTCTTGGTTTTGTTGTTGAGAGTTATTTGGAAAATAGTAGTACATAAGACAATAAATTGTCTTCATACTATAGAGGATAGAGTTAACCTTAGTAGTATACTAACAACTATTCTCTAGGGATGTTATTGCAGTATTAAATTAAACATAATTAGCTACAAAAATTTCAATTCCTAAATATGTCAAAGTATCTCAACAAAAGCTAATTACATCACAAGGAGCAATACAAATCTACAAGGTTGATTGGGGATCTTGGTAACCTCGGGAGCATCCTAGATTGTGATTACTCGAGGATAAGCAATTTTTGGGAAGGGTGGATTGCCATGTCTCTAAATTACAACACTAAAGTATAAAACATTGAAATGCAAATAAAAGAATAAAATAAATAACAATATAAATATTAAAAACTTAAATATTATTATTATAATATAATATTGAAACTATATATATATATACAATAGTAATTATGAGAAGTTAATGATTGCAAATAAGTCTAAAAGCTGACTATAAATTAATATATTAAAATCAATGATTAATATTATTGAATAGGAGGGCAGCGATTACATTATGCAGGTAGTAATTAAGACTTTAGGCAACGATTTCCATAAGAGGCAATGAGTAGTAAATGACATTGAGCGCTCAGTTTAGTTAGTCAAGACATCGATCAATTTGTAAAACAAAGGGGTGTGTCTTTTCAAAAGGATATCACCTTGCAAAAGGGATGTGTCTCGTCATCTAAATGAGAAGATATAAATGGTAGTAAGGAGTGTGGAAGAATTTTGTGAATAGAATTTGTCTCCCATGGTCTTGTGAGTTTCCTAAAAAATTTATCTCATTAATAAGTGTCATTGTTGAGAATTTATGTCCACATTTGTATTGGGAAATGTGCCTCAACATGAATTCAACCAATGTCACATCTTGTGTTAAGGAGCTTGTTTCCCCTAGGGTCAATATTTGTAAGGGTCTAACCCATGTGTTAAGAGGCCCCTTGTTGGTATAGATTGATCTTAGGAATTGGGTTGTTGGCTTTGTGTTGTAAGCCTTTCGCTTGTGCCACATTACTTAGGCAATATTGTTGTCTTGTTCAATGTGACATTGTTGTGTCATTCTTCTTGTCTGAATTTTTTTTAAATGTGATTTTACTAAGCTAATGTCTTGTGGGTTCTTGGTGGAGCGGTACATAAAACATTGAAGATTGTTCTTGATCCATACAAAGGAAGATACATTGTTGACAAGATTAGAGAGAAAGTCTTCCTCCTTGTCTACGTATTTGAATGCAGCAAGCATGGGTTTTCCAAGGCAGCCACATCGACAACAACAATAATATTTTAAGGCAACAAACATATGCTTCCAAAGCTACATGTCAACAATACTAAACATCAAAACATCCAACACTTATTCCTTGTTTTTACAAATCAACCCTTCTTGGGCAAGTTCATATCCCTCATTGGTTTGATTCAATATTATCTTACCTTCCAAATAAATAATAATCATATACAAGTAAATCTATCTATAAAGAAAGCAAGATCCTTAAGAAGGTTCCTTAACAAGGTTTTATAATACACTGTCAAGCATAAAGAGACCCTTCTATTCTTAGGAGAATGTCCCAAAAAGGGAAAAAACACTTACATAACCTAACTCCATTCATGGATGCCATGACCTTCATTTTCAACATAAATGAAATAGAACCATTTTACCATCTATTGCACACATAGAACTTGCATACAAGGAGTAAGCAAGAATAAAGAAAATAAATAAACTAGATTTATTCTCTATCCAAGCTCAAGATTCCAAGAAGTTGAAGTAGAATGATCTCCATAGTCTTACCGTGCCTTTTTTAAAGTCCAAGCACTCTTCCAAGCATCCAATCCTTCACAAATCTCAAAACCCTCTTGTTCTTCTTCACATTTATCCCCACATGATCTCAAACTTCTCTTCTCAAAATGTGATAATAAAATGGCAAAGAGGCATCCTCCTATTAACTCTCCCTTTGGTTAAATAAACTCAACTCAAGTTTGCACATTCTCATACAATGACTGTTGGCATGTGTCGATATCCTTATAGGGGAGAACAAGTTCATAGTTCACGTTATGAATTAAAAAGACCACTTTCATTTCCAAAATTAGAGTAATTTGAGATATTTTCCAATTCAAAATATCTTCCTCTAATTCACATTCAAATTCAAATCCAATTCAAGTCAAGCTAAAGCTCTCATAAATTATTCCAAATACAACTCAAACGAATAGAATTCTGAAAAGCAAATCAAATCCAAAGTGCTTGGAACATCAAAGGACAATTAAAATGTTAGAGATCATAATTGTATGATCATGCATCACATTTATGAGTTATTAACAAGGGTAAGTTGATGTCTCACAAGACATGGGTATGTAATAGGTACATCTCACTCATACGACAAGTGGATTGAAATGGTGTAAGCACATCCATATTGCTCACTCCAAATTAACTTGTGTTGACTTGTTCCTATTTCCTACACTCCTTGCCCACATCAAACACATCAAGAAATAGTAGTTAAAGCAATAAATATCAATAAAGAATACACACGTCTCTAGTATATTAGCATGTGTGACAAACTATCTCAATAGCATTTATTCTTATAAATCACATCATAAAAAAGAAGAATTTTCAAATCCTACAATAAATAATACATGGGATTCACATGAATCCAAATAAATCAATTCAAACTAAAATGATAGAATAACATAATGTTAATCATAAATCAAGTGCTAACATAGCATATATGTGGCTAACATCATCATAGCACCATACAAAAATAATGAACCTAAGAACTATAATAGTAAAATAAAACTAACATATAGTTGCATAATATAATGTGACCCTATATATATATAATGTTGCCAAAATCGATTAATAGAACATCATAGCAAATACCCTAAAAAAATGGTACAAGGGCAACAATAAGGGTGGGACTTATAGTATTAGAGTTTCAAGTAATTTTCATTTTCTCTTTAAATAAATTAAAAATACTATTTTAGTACCATCTAGTCAAGTGCCTTAAGCAACATGTCAAAACACATGAATCATGGAGGGGCTATCACATTACTTTCTCCAAATCTAGCCTTGTATATTGGTTCAAGTTCCAACCCCACAAATTGAGATGTCTAGACACTTTTTGATTTTGAGGGTTTTTCTCTCAATATAGCCAACGTTTATGCGAGCAAGTGGCATTTTTGCAATGGCTCATAGACTAACTTTTTAATGCACATTAGGTTTTTTGTGGGTATTTCAACATAATTGAATCCTTGGAAAGCAATGACAAAGCACTTACCATGAGAACATTTTATAAGCACAAAACAAAGAGGGTTTTTTTATACCAATAACTATAGCCAGCCATACTCACCCAAAGACATGGCATAGAGAGAGCACTAAAACAACTTGGTCATTTCATATTAGCAATCTCTTCTTTATTCTACATGGCTTGATCATATGTTGTGTTATTGTTGAAATTGCACTTTCTAATCACCCCCATGATTTTTCATCAAATGGATCACTTTGTGAGTGTTCAATTTTTAATTTATTTTTAATTATGTTTGAAATTATGCATATAAGCTAGTGGCACTCTACAATAGCTTGTACACTAAATAATGTGCATTGGGTTCTTTGTAGGCATTCCAGCATGATCGGATCTATGGTTAACTGACAAATAACTTCCCATAATACACCATTCTATATACACAAAACAAATAGGACTTTTTATCCCAATAATTGTTGTTGACCACCCTGACCCAAAGATATGGCAAAGATAAAGCACTTAAACAATTTGATGAAGCCATATTAGTGAAAAGAATCTCCTTTTTCTACTTGATTTAATTGATTATCATAGTCCTTAAGTTCATGCAATTTAGTTACTTTCCTATACAATTTTCTACTAAATAGATCACTTTGTGAGTTTAAAGCTTAAAAAAACAATTTTACTTCAATAATCTCTGGCATGAATAGATAGTTGCTTATTACAAGCATATTTAGTACTTACTTCCTCAACTTGCAAGAGCACATGGTTGATTTAGCAATGATTCACTTCCACATGAGACTTTGCTAGGGTTTATTAAGAGTTATAGCAATCTCAATTTAATGATAATTTACATCTTTAAGAAAATTCTTTATGCCAAACTCAAGGTGGGCAAGGATGTCATAGGTGAAGCTAAGCTTCATACTTAGATACATTTCCTAAACATTGGAAGCTAGGTTTCCAAGACCAACATGTTGCAAATACAAGTAGCACTAAGAAGATGCAAATTCTCACCCCATAAAGCTCCCTTGCTCATTAGAAAGCTATTATAAAAGCCCAAGCAAAGGAACACCTTAACCCACTATCATAGTGTCGTGCCTTGTAAACTTACCAATGTCTAGAGATTGGTTTGTGATTAACTCTTTTCCTTAGAGAATTTGCATGAAATATCAAATGGCTTGTGACAAAGCCCCTATGTCTAGAGATTGGTTTGTGATTAACTCTTTTCCTTAGAGAATTTGCATGAAATATCAAATGGCTTGTGAAAAAAGCCCCTATTTACACAATTTACCTTGTGAATTCTATCAAACTATAGGTAACAATAGTGGCCCATATTTACACAATTTACCTTGAAGATATGAAAACATCAAATCTCATCAATAAAGGTAACAATAAGTTCGTCCTCAAGGTTGGAGATACAAAGCTTATCACCAAAAATGTTAATAACTTGTAAATGTCTCTTACAAGATAATTACCAAGGCTCTTTGCCCTTGATAACAACTACTACCTTCATTTATGTGACCTAAACAAGCAAGTTGATTTTTATTGGATGGTATTTTTAATGTTTAGGAGGGATTGAAATGGAGTCGAACCTATTCTTAGAATGCCTTGCTCATTAAAATTGATTTTGAAAAAAGTGTGATAATTGAATTGCCTTTCATTCTAAGCATGCTTTAGGGCAATTTTATTTGGTACAACTTTGTCAAATATGTGCAAATGATTCAAGATAATGGGAAATTTTGTTATGAATTTGACCTTTTTAGGTCTATTAGGAAACACTATGTTCTCTTGCATCTTTCATTTACATGCCTTTGTTTATCTCCATTGTTGATAACACTTCCAGGAAGCACGTTAAGGGCATTTCGTTGTCTAGATAATAGTCTAGGTAATTGATTAACAATCATTTTGCTATGGGTTCCTTCCTCGCATTCTTGAAGGATGAATCTTTTGAGAACAAGACTAGATTTTTTATGTATTTTCTATTTGGCCTTTGGGTCCAATACCAATTGAGCTAACTACCCAAATGTGGGATAGAGGGTGAAATCCTCACTCCCTCCCCCATGGAAGAAAGTTGAGCACTATAGAAATCCTTCACTCCCAAGGCTCAATAATTAGCTCTATAGAATTGTAAATGGATTTAGAATGGAAAATTGTTCAAATCCTTAAGCAACACATTTGGCTTTTAACATCATACTCTATAAAGTAGGCAAACTATATTTTCTCTAAGAGTGGATAAAAGAAAGCCACGATATTACTAAGTCACTCTCCTAAGAATGTTCCAAAAGTGCTCTAAAAAACTCTCAACTTGTATTTTTAATTATTCTTAAATTCCATTCAAAACTACTTGTGTTTTACAACCTAACTTCAAAGGAACTCAAGGGCTTCATGGTGTTTCATAAGATGTCTATTAAAAATCTAAATTCTTAGAGGACTTGAGTTTGATTGACACCTATCTCCAAGCAATTGTTTTATGTGCTAAATGGATCATCATGATCCTAGAAGGTGATAGAGCCTAAAATTCGTGCTTGAGGATTATGTATCCATAGGAACTCCCAATGGTGGAGGTGTTTTACATGGCTTAAAATTCTAATCTGTTTAAATTGATCTAATGCCAATTAAGATTGAAATAACAAAAAAAACATTTGCCTATTTTCATTGCTAGAGAAAACAAACATTGAGTCCTAACTCACAGGCCCAAAAACAAAACAAAAAACACCTACCTACTTTTAATGGTAGCACCAATGATGATATTTGTGCCTTATCAATTGCAAGAAGTACACAAACATAATTCAAAAAAAGCTTCTATACATCCAAAGGTTTGAAGATTACTAGATGCCAAACACTGCCACCAAATTAGACACCAAATTAGAATTGATGTAAGATAGGAACCTAATTGTTTCTTTCTACCATTAACAACATACTAGACCATCCCCTAAACTCAGAGATTCCCTCCATGTGGATGGCATTCCTACTTTTACTCAACAATTTCATTTCACAACCCTTCCTACCCAACCCCAACCCTAACTCAAACCCCCATTCCCCTCAATAACAACCTTAACATTAATTGCTCATTATACCTAAAAGCCCTAATTTTAATTATATTGAACTCATTCACACCCAATTAGATACTACATCAAACAAGAGAATGAATCCTCCTCCATCAATATTACTTGTACGTGAGGTGAATCAGAGATACATTTAGATATTGATCTCACACTCATCACTTGTACTCGAGGTGAATCTGAGATACATCTAGATATTTGATCTCACACTCATCACTTGTACATGAGGTGAATCCGAGATACATCTAGATATTTGATCTCTCATTTCCCTCTCCCTCTCTAGTTTGTGGCTTCTCATCTTTGTCGTAATCAAGATATAATTTTATCTCACACTCATCACTTGTACATGAGGTGAATCCGAGATACATCTAGATATTTGATCTCACTCATTTCCCTCTCCCTCTCTGGTTTGTGGCTTCTCATCTTTGTCGTAATCGAGATATAATTGTTTTAGACAATTGTAGAATGGTAAGTGAATCCTTTTCTAAAAATTTGGTAAAACAACGAGTTTTCTATTTCATTCATATTAATTTAATTGTAAAAGTCTTTGTGTACCTTTTATACAAAAACTTAAGTCTCTTTTCAATTAAAATTGAAACTGGCTTAATCTAATTTCACAAATTTTAAGAAAAAAATAATATTGCCCAAGAACAACTTCAAATTACCCAGGGTCTTGAATTTTAAGACTAGCATGGTCCGCCCAACTTATGATTGGATCCCAGTTAGCTCAAATCTAGCTCTCAAAAGATCTACTATAACATATGGTTTACATCCATTGGCATCTGTGCTGCTGTGGCTAGAAATCTTGGTGAGGACCAACAGCATAATAACAAGGTTTGAAAATTTCGATGGGTTTAAGGAGGTGGAAGGTTCCCTATATTTCAAAATTTCAAAAAGGCTTGGAAAAATTCAAAGCGATATGACTACAAATTTATGGCATTTCATTGTTGATACATCACACTATCAGGCAAAAAATTGAAAAGTGGCACTCACTCGAGAGTATCCCTAACCAAGACTCAAATTAGCGGGCTTCGAAATGGCAGTTTAAACAACTTCAATATGAATTTTTCAAGATGATATGATTCATGGATACTAATACAATAAGCGTTAAACCATGATACAATGCATTTGTTCTGATGGTTTTGAAAGCATCTGGAGCAGATTAAGAATTTACTTGGTAAAAATGTGGGCCGATGTCACTGTCAATGACTGAAAGGCTTCGTCTACAGAAAAATTGGTAATTCAAGCAAAATCCTTTAGGTAATGTGCAGCCATGTTACCATGAATAACAGTAGTATTTTCTGTTTCAAATAAAATAGGATCACTTGAAACATTCTTAATGCAACGAATCTATAGTTTCTGAACCCTCAAATTTTAAAATTTTAGGGAAAGAATGATATTTGTATTTAATCAGATAGTGATATCCGTGATATGTAATGCTAAGATGGAACTATCAGCCAAAGCGTTACCTTAAGAATTAAAATGTATCCAAAGACATTAAGTAATTATTTATTTCTTGCGCTGGGCAAAATAATTTAAATTCATAAATGATTAGGTAATGCATCCAAGTACCAGGAATAATTGATGTTATATGAAAGATAAATAAGACACTAACTATCAAGCACCTTTAGCTGATCATCATCATTCACCCGATTTCAAGGGCCTCATACACATGGGCACTTGAGGGCGCTTGAGGCCTGTGGTTGAGAAATTCTGAGAGCACCTCAGAATTGCAAACACATTTGAGTGGTAATGTCTGATGTGTAGGGATTGGTCTTTTGCAAACTGTCCTCCATACTAATTTTAAGCAAAATGTTTCAGTTCAAAAACTTCCATACATGCCAACTATGAACAATATGAGAGTTTCATTCTAATTAGATTTTTCACGGATTTTCACAACTGACCCATATCTCTCAAAAATGGTTTTGTACCAACAATGATCGTAAAAGGAAAAATTGTAACCTGTGAAGATATTTTTAGTTTAAACATAACGGAACTTCAATGCATCAAGTGCATCCTAATTCATCTGTCATTTTTTTTAAGTGCTGAAGGTAGACTTTGCAAATTAACGACTTGAAGCTAGTATCTATATATTGTTGCCTACAAAAGGAAGCTCAGATTTGGCTGTGATCCACAAGGAGAGATGCTATGTAATGGTGTTGATATTATTAATGATAATTAGCATGCATTGTTTACCTTAAGACATGGGTGTATGGGTACATTGACATGGATGAGAATACCAATCTAATTAGGGTGCTTAAGTAAATGAGTAAGGATAGGGCTGTGTCATGTATGAGTTGAGTTACCAAAAACAGTGGGTACAGAGATACAGTCTATGTTCCTGTAATGTATCTTCCTGTTAAATATAATTGAGATGATTAAAATAATGATAGCAAAGCTAATTGCGCGAGAGGCATTCTACAGTGGAAGTAACAAGTGTCATGTCATGAACATGTACATAAAAACCAAAACACAGCCAACATATATTTGAAAAAATAGAATCTCTCTTACATAACTAAGAACAGCTCTTCGGATAAAAATAAAGGGAGCAATGAAAATAAAATAAAATAATTCATAGAAAAAATCCCCTTTAACAGGACAAAGAAAAAATGAAGCTAAGCAAAAATGGTGATAGAAGGAAAGGAGCAAAAAAAAGCAGAGGAAGTGGCAACAAGGGCATAGGAGGAGGCTAAGAACTGAATAATGGAGGGAAGTCTACACTGGGTGAATTAATGCTTGAGAAAAAATCTGCAGACAAACAGCTGAATGAATGCCAAGGGGGCGGGATGAAGAGATAAGTGTGGAGCGGATAATTAAAAAATTGTGGATAGGCTAGATATGGGGAGACTGTTAGAAGAGGCGGGCAAACGGATCCCCGTAGCAGAATCTAATAAAGCTACCAAACATTTCAAGTTTGTTTTCTTTAATATCAATGTCACTATCGATCCACAGATTCAGACTACACAAATCCCAGATTGCTTCCTCAATTCAAGAGTGGATCACATGAAGAGGGATGCAATAATAGCAAAATTCATTAGTCCCCATATGGATATTAGTCTTTTGGCTCTGAAATTTTTACAAATAACTTTCCAGTCAGAGGAGTAAAATTTAAAAAAGTGGGCCTTCATTTATAGGGATTTCTGGACTGTACATGAGAGCAGAGTCTCCAGGCTACAACCCAATAAAGGAGTTGGTAACTATTACCCCAGTGTGTAACCGAACATGCAAGCTCCCTAATGAATTATGGTCAGAATATAGAATAATTGGTGATTCGTTGGGGGAATATGTCTATAACTCAACAGCCACTAAACAAAAGGAATTGCCTTCTTATGCAAAAATATGTGTGTTGACCTCAGTAAACCAATTGGACATTTGATGGAGCTTAATTCTTCGAGTGGTAGGAAAATCCAGGTGCTTGATTATGAATGTTTGCCTATCAGATATTTCAAGTGCTAGCAGGTGGGGCATGCAGCAAGAAATTGCAAAGAATTAAGAATAAGAAATGAGAACAAAATAAGAAGATTAAGGGGTTTGGTGGGAAAAACCAAAGGTGAATCAGATTTTAAATTTAATTCCAAATATTAATATTGGAAGGGATGATGAGCCTTCGATGAATAGTGTTGAGGGAGAAGTCCATAAGGAAAAGTACAGGAGAAGATTCGTGGAGAGGAGTGTTAGAACCTGGAGAAATCCTTAAGGATAAAGAAGGTGAGATGATTATGCAGGATAAGATGAACAATATGGTAGATTGTCTCTTGGAGGGAATAGGCAACGAAGAGGAGCTGAATAAAGACACTTATGAAAATATCGCAGGTTTGCAAGGCTATGAAGATAAGGCAGGTTTGAAAAAGTGATAGGTAGCGTGCACGAAGAAGACCACGCAAAGTGTCAAAAATCAGCAAGCCACATTGGTTGCAATGCTTCAGATCTAGGGTTGGGAAGGACAAGAGATAAAAAGATGGGTGCAAGTAAGGTGGCAGCTATGGAGGAGCTAGAGAAAGATACCCAGGCTTCAATCAAAAAAATCTGCAATAATGGAGGTGAGCACCTCCCTGCCTCCAAGAAGAAATGAAGATGTTAAATTGAAACATTCAGGTGCTCAATGCTTCCAAGAAAAATCATTTGGTTGAATAGCTGGTAGAGTACCAGAGCCCAAACATTGTTTTTTTGCAAAACATTTGAATTAGGTGAGTAAAGAGGATTTAATGGAATTTATGGAAAATGTTTGGATTTTAGGTAGATTGGCAATTAGTGTAAATGGGACAACAGGTGATTTAGTGTCATTTTGGGGTAAGATAAGATTCTCTGATGTTTTAGTTGGGGAACCTTATTTTGCAATGCATGGGAGTCTTATGGGGGTTCAGAGGGAAGTAACTTTCTTTGTTCAAATCTTTATGTTCTGTGTAATGATGAGGCAAGAGAAATATTGTGGGGGGAATTGAGAGATAACCAGACGTGCTTCACAAAACTGAATTGGATAATTGGAGGTGATCTGAATATTACATTAGGCCCTGAAGAAAAAAGAGGTATTCCTGGGATGGCTGCTGGCTCAATTTCATTTAGATCAGTGTGCTCAGATTTATCCCTGTGGGATCTCCAACCAAGAGAGGGTTGGTTCACATCAAGTAACAGAAGAATGGTTGAAGATAGTATCAAGAGCAGAAAAGATCAGTTCTTAATCAATTCGTACTGGGCCCTGAGGCTATGAATGCATCTTCCAGGTACTGCACTATGAGAAATCTGATCATTATCCAATAACCATGGAGATGGACAGTATTAGACCTGCTGGTTGCCATTTTAAGTTGAGATTTATGTGGTTCAAGAATTAGGAACTCAAAGAACTTGTTAGAGGGTGGTGGGGTTATGAAATTAAGGGGTGAAAGAGATATTCTCCAGAAGTTAGAACATGTCAAAAAGAAGGTTACAGTGTGGAATAAGGAAAAGGTTGGTAATCATTTTGAGAGCAAAGAGAACATAGAGATGGGGTTGGCTAAATTTGAGAGAGAAATTGTGAGGCGGTTTAGTGAATGCCTGAGGGAGAAGGAATTTGAAGTGATGAAGGAGTTGAATCTGTTCTTAGGCACGAAGAGATGTATTGGCTCGAAATATCAAGGGTGAAATGGCCAAAGGAGAGAGATCACAACACTAAGTTCTTCCATGTTCCCACAAATATTAGACAGCACGCTAACAAAAGCGAGAGGATCACCCTGCCCACAGGAGATGAGATTGTGGAGATGGAGGATGTAAGAAATGAAGGGAAATAATTATTTTAGGACTTGTTGGGGTTGGTGTATGAAGATTTGAATGGGCAGGAAACTCCTCTGAGTAATATTCCCTATGTGATTACTCGGGATCAAAATGAGGCTCTAATGGCTCCAATCATGAGAGATGAAGTTACGCTAGAGACATTCTCCTTGGGAGCTAAGAAAGTTTTGAGGCCTGATGGATTTCGGGTTGGTGTTTTTTCAAAGATTTTGGTACATTGTAGTCCTGGGTGCTCTAGAGGCGGATGAGGAATGTAGAAAGAGAAAGGCGATGCTCTAGGGATGGAACTCGAACTTCTTGGCACTTATCCCCAAGGTGCAAAATCCAAAGCATTTTGATGAGTATAGGCCAATTGCCCTCTGTAACACTCTTTACAAGATTGTGACCAAGGTGATGGCTTTCAGATTCAAGAAAACCTTAGATGGAATTATATTGGAGGAACAAAGAGGGTTTTTGGAAGGCAAACAGATCTTGGATGAGATTATAATTGCTCATATGGCTATTAACTCAATCAAGCAAAGAAAGAAGAATGGAATGTTACCAAAAGTGGATATGAATAAGACGTATGACAAAGTATCTTAGAGTTTTATGATTAAGATTTTAAGGAAATTTAGTTTTTGTGAAGATTGGTGCAGATGGACTAATAGCTAAGTTGCCGAATCGGGTACGGGTATGGGTAGGGTACGTCGCTATGGCAATTTTTTTTTTGGAAGGTGGGTACGTTTGGGTACGTCCGTACATAAAACATATAAAAATCATAGATATAAACATATTTGCAATCTAAAAAGTAAAAACAAGAATTAAATTTAGAATACCACATATCATGCATATGCTAAACAAAACTTAGAACTACCATTTCATTTTTCAAAAAAAAAAAAATTATTTAAAATTTAAATTAACATTTTGATTTAATATATTTATTATTTAAAATTAATATAAAAAATTACTATAATTATAATTTACAATTATTATAAAATAATATTATAAATTTATAATACTAATTTAAAATTTTAAACTATTATAAATTTATATTACTAATTTAAAATTTTAAACTATTATAAATTTATAATACTAATTTAAAATTTAAAATTATTATAAATTTATAAATTATAATACTCATTATATTATAATAAAATATATAAATTATAATTAATATTATATAATATTATGGTATTAAATAAATTAATAATAATATTATAAACTGGATACGTAGGTGATATTATAAATTATAAATGTATAATAAAAATAATAAATTTATAAACAATAATATAATAATAATAAATAAATTTAAAATTTATAAACTATAACAAAAAGTATAAACTATTAAGCACTATGAAAGGTTTAAAAGAAAAAATAAAATCAAAACATTTGAACAAAAATCCCTCCAGGAACCAACGCGCGCAGTTGGAAATGTCGGGAGAACTACTGAAATGGAACCACCTGCAACCACGCCTAAAGTCTCTCAGCCACCTGCAATCTGGAAGACCGATGAAGTCACAGCCTGCAAGTTGAATTGCTTAGGGTTTTCGTGCAAAAGAGAAACGCTGCCGTGAAAAAACAATGGAGATAAATAAACCGCTGTCGTGAAAAGAGAACGCATTTAGGGTTTTTTAGCTTTGAAAATGTTGAAAAAAGTTTCAAACCCTGTGACAAAATGCCACATGTTGCAAAAAACGGCAAGAAAAATTTGATACGTTTCAGACTGCGAAAATCCCATACCCTGTTTGAATCCCAACGATTCCATGAGGTATCCGTTTGTAGATGTTTCAGTACTTGGAATCGGCAGGATAAAGGGTCGATTCCGGTAACTTAGACTAATAGTTGTACTTCAATAGCATCCTTTTCAGTTTTGATTAATAGGGTGTTGACATATTTTTTTCCCTACGAATAGAGGAATTCTTGTTCTTAAACAAATGCTTGAATTTTGAAAAAAAAAAAAAAAAGTTGAAAGGGGAAGCAAAGTGTAGTATTCTTTTTGGATTGCAAATCTCTTCTGGATCAGATAAAATTACTCATTTACAATTTGTTGATGACACCCTATTGTTTGGTGATATAGCTACCATGGAAGCTAGGAGCTTTAAGAAAGTCCTCAATAGATATGAAGAGGCTGCAGGCCAAAAGATCAACACCAGTAACACAAAAAGATCTTAATGAAATCTAAGAGGAATCTCTTGATTTTCCAGATATCCTTGGGTTTGATGAAGGATTTCTACAAAATTCATATGTTGGTATACCTTTGGCAAATAAGGTCTCCTTTGAGGATTGGAAGGCAGTTGAGGACGGGATTCAAAATAAGTTATCTTCTTGGAAGGGGTGATGACTATCTTTTGTCAGTAAGATAACTATAATTAAAGCTGTACTTTTTGCAATTACACTCTACATTGTGTCTATCTTCAACATCCTTGGGAAGGTTGCCAAGACTATTATGGATCTGCAATGTATCCTTTTATGGAGTGGAACGATGAAAAACAAGAAATACAATTTGGTAGGATGGAAGAACGTATCTCCCAATAAAAACTATGGAGGTTTGGGTTTTCAGAATTGTATTAAATTGATGAATAGGGGCTTCAGGGATGAAATTGTTATGGAGAATGTTTGAGGAAAAAGATAGATTATGGAGCAGGCTTCTACAAAGCAAATATATGATCAATGGAAATGCAAAGGACTTATTATCTTTCCAGTCGTTGCCCACAGGATCAGGAATTTGGAAGGTTCTAAACAGTCTGCAGGAATTGGATTGTAGAAGATTTGAGATGGAAAGTGGGAGAGTGGGGCAAAGTGAAATTTTGGAGAGAGGCTTGGGTAGACAAGCATGCATTGGATGTGAATGAGAAATTGCAACTATTGATCTCACATTTCGAAGAAGCAATTGGTTTTATAGTCAAAGGTTATGTGGTGGAGGATAGGGGAATCAAAATATGGAGAAGGTTTTCTGCCTTTATCAAAGAACTAGAGGAGGATTGCAAAAGGGTGGAGGAGGTGATCAAGAGATGGCCAGCTCCATTGGGGCTGATATAAGACAAATTAATATGGGACAATGAATTGAGTGGTAAAGGGACGATTAAAGAGGTTTATTTAACTCTTGGTTGAGATTTGGTAGGAGGTAGTGAGACTCCTTGTAATAAGATTTGGTTAGATAAAAATTTGACCAAGGCTAATGCTTTTCTATGGTTAGCAGCGAAAAAGAGAGCACTCACGTGGTATAGGTGGAAAAGGATGGGAGAATAGGCCATTTTAGGTGCACTTTATGCAAGGAAGAAGAAACCAATGGGCATATTTTTATACATTGTAATTTTTCTTAGAAGATTTTGGAATTGGTTCCTTCAGCAGTGAGGATTGCTTGGACCTTCATCGGGGACTGTTTAAGGATCTATTAAATATCGGTGACTTAGATTGACTTCACTAGGTTTGAGAGGTATTGGGGAAGTACTCCCTACATTAGCCATTTGGAATGTATAGTTAGAAAGAAAAAGGTGAATATTTTTGGACAAGGGAGCCAAGGAAGAACAAATCCTGGATAGAAAAGTTAAGTGTCAGCAGAAGTGAGCTGCAGAAATCCTATATGGTAAATGAGTCTAATTAGGTCCAGACCTGGCCTCAATAAATGGTTGCAGACCTTATCAAATAAGGTTTCATAGTGTAGAGTGGAAAAGGTACAATGTTCCCCCCGGAAGATGAGATAAAAATGAATTTTGACAAGGTGGCTAAGGGGAATCTAACGGTTGTAGGTGGTGGGATTGTGTTTAGAAATTGCAATGGACAACCTTTGCTAATTGTAGCTTTTGACTTTGGCATAGACAGAACCAATATTGCAAAGGCAAAGGCGCTACTTAGAGGTTTGAAAATTGCAATAGATAGGAAATGGAGTAGACTAGAGATGGAGGCAGATTCCAAGATCAATATTAAATGTATGAAGAGTGGCAAATGCAAGGGATGGAAATTGGATTCAATCATATTGGAGAGAATCAATTTGGTTAGATTATTTGAGAAGATCACATATAAGCATATTAAAAGGAAATGAAATGTGGCAACCGACTGGGTGGCTATCCAACGAGTGAATTTAGTTGATAAGTTGGGAAGGGAGGAGATGTAATGGTAGGATGATTTTCCTAAAGACATCTGATTACTAATGATAGAGAATATCAAAGGATAGAGTAGGCTGATAAGGTAGCAGTTTTAGCATGTTATGGGACACAAGTAGTATCAGAGAAATAAATTTGGAGTACAGCACAATGACGATATCACAAGGAGGTGGCCAATATCAAGTATCTTCATGAAATGACGATATCATTTTTGAGGCATCCCAAAGGCAGATGGTTCTAGTATGAAAATATCCCTGGTCATTGTGTTTGGTGTCAATCTTTGATATGGGTGCTTGTTCTTTGGTGTGTCTTTTGTTTGCATGGCTACTTCCATGAAGCTTGGGAAGGGTAAAAGAAAGTTGACAGACGAGTATGAAAGGGTTGGGATGGAGAAGTGTAGATGGAAAGACAGAGTATGGAGAGGATATGTTGGATAATTTCTTTGTGTTCTTGGAGAAAAAGATAGGAAACCTGAATTTGAGATTATGGGCCATGAGAATTTGGGAATCGACCAAAGAAGTTGATGGCTCTGCTTCTCAACCATGACAATTGGTGGGTAGACATAATGTGTTCAATGCAGCATAGGCTTTAAGTTGTATATTGCTACTATCTTCCACTGCCAAAATGTATCTTCTTCATAATGACATTAGTGGTGTTGAGAACTAGGCTGAAATTCTTATAAACTGTCATCATGGGCATTTTCACAAGCTGTGAAAGAATGTGTGTCATCTTCACTAGGTGGTGACACAATTGGTTAAGGAGCATAAGGTGAATTTATATGTTGAGGTTGGCTTCAATGTGCCTATTTGCTGCTGCAATGACATGTTTGAGGATGTGCAAGTAAGTGGTCAATTCCCTCTCAATCCATGGAGATGGTTGCGAAAAATGAAGTGCCCTAAGGAGTAGCCGGGTGCATGTGTAATTTGTGCGCCCACCCCCCCCCAACTCCACCATGATATTTTGTTTATTGTGGGCTCAGATTTTTATGACCGATTTTTTCATTTTTGATATAGCAATTAGTATACAGTGTTGTAAGTTTGTTGACTTTATAGACAGCGGTTGAAGGTCACTTTTTTGTGATACATGGACCTATGTATATTTTGAACTCTTGTATATCTGTTCATGTTTGACAGTGATGGTTTATGTATGGCCCTGATAATAGTAGACAAAATCGTTTGGGAAAAAAATCGACAAACCAAAAGTATAAGATGTTTTGAAAAAAAAGGGAAAAAATGGGGAAAATTTTGGATTTAAAAAACAGCGTAAAAAAAAGAGACAAAAACTCATTTTTTTTAAATTTAAGGGCATTTCCATCGCATAGAAATATATAGAGAGAAAATAAAATAGAGAGTTTAACACATGAATTGAAGAAAATAGGATTTTGTTGTTTATATTCATATTACTGATTACATTGCATTACACAAAGCATACTTCAAAGTGCATAAATAATAACTAGATGGTTACAGTTGATAAATTTTCAATAACAATATAGTTCGTACAAAGTCAACCTATAAACTAAGTACAAAATTCCAAAAACTCAAATGTAGCCAATGACTTTGGCTACTACAAATAGAGCTATGCTAGAGGGCTTCAGGTCTTGCTGATGAAGCACTTGATTCAAAGCTTCTCCTAAGTCGTTCAACCTCATGATATCCAAGTTGGCCTCTACAATCTCAAAATCCTCATGCTCAAGAAAAACATTAAAAAGACAGCTTTCCTTTGTTGAGCAAACATCATAAATTATAGAACAAGAATCAATTGGTTCATATTTGTGATTTAACAATACTTGCAATTTCTAGAACAATGTCAAAGAGATCTATATGAAGTGTGAAAGAGAAACTATATGACAAAAGAAGCAATTGCAAAGTTCAACTTAATAGATTTTGAATCAAATAGCTCAAGATAGAGTAATAGAAAATGCTTTTGAAACAAAATCTTAAATCTCAAAAGATCATAAATGATATTGAAATGTTCTCATTGATAAATATTTTAGCAGATTTGTAAAAGAGTAAAGGGAGTGTTAAAATATTTTTCCATTAGATAAAAAGACTTACTAGTATAAAAGAAGAGAGCAACTATTTGAGCCACAATTTTAGCTATTATTATTCAAATAAATTTTCCTTGATTTTGTGTATAAGTGGATGATGGAGTTAAGAACATTGAAGGACTTTGAGTTTGAGAATTTGAGAGATTATAAGTACAAGTTCCAATGGATAATCAAAGCATGAGGAACATTCCCTTTCAATGGGACAGTTGCTATTGAAATCTAACTAGATCATTAAAGAGAAAATATATGAAGTTTGATTTAGAAGGGATTAAGATAAGCCAAAAATCAATGAAAAAATGCAATTAAATAGTGATTTCGTGTGGTTAGGGTTTGGTGACAAGTTGGATGGGCAAGTTTTTTGTGAATTTTACATGATTTTTTTTGCAGTTTAAACCCTTAAAAATCCTTTAACATCATTGAAAATCACAGCTGATTAAATCGGGACTTTTGGGGAAAAAATCATTTCAGCCGAAGATTTTTTAAAAATTGCAATTTTCGCACTTTCTTCAGGATTTATGCTTTTATGGTTTTAGGTCATGCATTCTGAGCTTGTTGTTCCAACTTTAATTTTGTAGAAGCCAAAAATTTCAGTTAGCACATCAAGCTAGACATTGCAGGAGATAAATCAAACAAACCTGCATCATACATTACACATGTAACTCACATGAAAAATTCATTCCATGATCTACTAAAAACTGTCTGATCATAAAATCAGCAGACAGGCCACACATAAAATTAACTACACTCCACAGAAAACCCTTTATGCAACAGACCCCTCATTCATTAATTAGAGAATGTCAATAAATGAATTTGGAAAAGAATTCGAAATTAATCCGCAAAACATGTACGGTGATGCACTCAAATATAAGTTAAAAAGACAAAGAAATAAAATTATAAGATTTCTAATAGCATCCATGAGTCCCAACAGTCTATGGGGCCACAAATGTTACAGCTGTGTCAATCAATCATCCAATAACTAAAAACCTTAAGTTACAAACCCTCCCTCCCCTTTAAAGTATTATAGGATAATATTTGGGGAAATTGTAGAAATTCCTAGTCAGTCATAAATTTTGGAAATATTTCCCTTGTGTACATTTTAGATAAAAACATGGCCAGTATTTTTTATCAATGACAGGCTAATCTAGTTTATGATGATTTCATGAAAAAAAGCAATGCCCTCAAAAATTTTGGTCATTCTAAACTTGTTACTCTAGTTTTGTATATAAAATAAGTGTAATATTTCTTCAGCTGGTCTTGACATGAACCAAGGGAATAAATCAGCAGCAACCAAGCCAACATAGTGATTTCATGAAAAAAAGCAATGCCCTCAAAAATTTTGGTCATTCTAAACTTGTTACTCTAGTTTTGCATATAAAATAAGTGTAATATTTCTTCAGCTGGTCTTGACATGAACCAAGGGAATAAATCAGCAGCAACCAAGCCAACATAGTGATTTCATGAAAAAATGCAATGCCCTCAAAAATTTTGGTCATTCTAAACTTGTTACTCTAGTTTTGCATATAAAATAAGTGTAACATTTCTTCAGCCGGTCTTGACATGAACCAAGGGAATAAATCAGCAGCAACCAAGCCAACATAGAAATAAAAACTAAAAAGACAAAAAAAATTCAAAATCCTTATTTGGCGATCTAGAAAAGAATTCAGAAGAAATCAAAAAGAAAAGTTTGCATAATGTGCATTAAAAACACAAATAAACCAAGGAATCCAAAATTTCTAAATCCTCGTCAGAAATTGATTTGAGCAACTGATTGTGGCAATTGAATGCAGAAAAATAAGTGTACACAAAAGAAAACACATATATCCAGATGGGACTTCAAAGTCAATCAACAAGAGATGTTTCCGTCATATGAGCCAAAGAAAAGTTTGTATAGCGTACATTCAAAATTCACATAAACCAATGAATCCCTGAAGTTCAAAATCTTCATCAGAAATTGATTTGACGAACTACCTATAGCAACTGAATGTAGAAAAATATAAGTGCACGCAAAAGAAAACACATTTATCCAGACGAAATTTCAGAGTTAATCAACAAGAGACGTTTCCATCATATTAACCAAAGAAAGGTTTCTACAATGTGCATTAAAAAAAACCAATGAATCCCTGAAGTTCAAATCCTTGTCAGAAATTGATTTGACGAACTACTTGTCGCAATTGAGTGTAGAAAAATAAAAGTGTGCACAAAAGAAAACACATATATCCAGACAAGACTTCAGAGTTAATCAACAAAAGATGTTTCCATCATATGAAATAAAAATACACCCAAAAAAGACCTCTGAGCTAATCAAAAGATGTTTGTGTTCCATTACATATGTCATAACCATAGTTGAAAAATCAGCAAGTACTTGCCAGACTTGTGAGCCTATCAGGTGTTTGAGTAACTAGCAGTACTACTCGCCACAGAAGTATAAGAAAAAATCACCATGACGTTTTGCTCAGATTTCACCAAACTCACAGGAAAACTCTCCAAAAACTCAGCTGGGACCAAAAATGTTTTATTTTGTGGTGATTTTTAAATTTTTTCTATGTTCCACCAAGTTCTTGGTATGGGAATGGCAGGAAAGGGAGCTTATTTGTGGGACAGTAGGGAACAGAAGGTTTTTTTTACAGGATAGCAGCAGATGGCAATTGAAAAATTGGGGAGATTTAAAAGTAAATAAAATTTCAAATATTCATATGATAAGGCATTCACCATAACATTATATAACCATATTACGAAACATTAGAGCTAACCTGAGGATTGACATATGTTGACATTCAAATGAACAATAGATTTATATAATAATAATAGAAACTTAAGAAAATGAATTTAAATATTTGCCATGGTTGCTATGCGTCATGCCTTGATACTTTCGATTATATTATGTATTCCCTAATCAAATCTATTTGTGCACTGCACACCTTATTTTATTATGGCTAAGCTGCCAGTTCTAGTACGGAATCGGGTGCGGGTACAGAATACAGGTACGCCATTACGGCAAAAAAAAATTCCTTGGGTACAGCTGTATATATATATGTGCAAAAAAATATGATACTCCATCAATCATCAATCATCATTAAATCATTGATCAATGCTAGACATATATGATATATGGCATATGTATTGAAATTTTGAACTATCAATTGGCATTTATCTTTATCTCTAGCAATGATCAATGATTTAATGATGATTGATGAAGTATCATACTATCAGTATCAATCATTGATCCCTAGTCTTAGTGGCTTGTCAACCCCCTTTTCCTTCCATGCCATTTCTCATTACACGGTTGTCAATCTAGTTAAATTTTGCATTGATGGATGTCCATACTTTCTTCAATAACCTTGCAGGTTGTATCAGGTTGTATCTCTTCTCTAATTTATTTATTTCTTTTATTCCCCCTGCAATGTACAATGTGGAAATGGTCTCCTATGGGGATGTGATACTATTTAACAAATGCTATGAAGAGTGTACAATGGTTTTTTAAGTAATCACCACATTTTTTCATTTGTGAGTACCTTTCTGCATTATTGCGTGTCTTCTGCTGTATGCTTGTTATGTCAGTATCAAAGCCAACTTCAGCCATTTCTCACATATTTTTTCTGAAATTTTCACATCTACCATGTCTGCCTCACTTCAGATGGTAACATAGTTCTACTTCCATATTAGTACCAATCAGTCTCAATCAAGGCCAATTTCTTGAGTTTTGGATGAGTATTTTTATCGTTCTCATGGCCTGTATATGCACTTTCACCCTCCAGTGATGTTCCTCTTAGTGCTACTGTAACAGCCTCAATTCCAATTTCTGTTGCAGATTGTCATCTTTCTTTGAACAATGAAATTTTCTTGCTATTTGTTGTTTATTTGTTCATGGACTTGTGTTTAGGAGTGTCGGGCACTCCCCAACATGCTCCCGCTCCCAAACAATCCCGGAGCAGGCACAGGGACCAAAACAGGAGAACCTGATAACTTAGTATTATGGAGATGTAATTGTCAATTATGTATAAACTTGACACTTTGTCTGTTTTTAATCACGGATCTGTTTTAAATGTGTTCCTCATTATTATTCAGTAATAAGCCTGTTTTTGAAGAATATTATTACAAATTTATGCATTTTTTAATGTTTGATAAATTTGGCAAGTTATTCCAGAGTTTTTCCCCAAATTTTGCCAAGTCCTGAGTTTTTAATAAATTCTGAGTTCTTCAACCATAACATAAATTGAAAATATGCGTTGATCAGTACATCTAGAAAAGAAACCCTGGCTAAACAAGATATGTTTCCATCAAGTCAATTTTTTAAGTAATCAGGTGATTCCTAAAACCCTTTTAGTTCAATGCCCTCGCAACCAACTTTTAGTAATATGCATATTTTTGAGGAATATTTTTACAAATTTATGTATGTTTTAGTGTTCAATAAATTTTTCCAAAGGATCAGCTGAGTTATTGCCAAGTCTGAGTTTTTCAAATATGACATAAACTAAAAATACAGATTGATAAGTACATCCAATGCATATCGATTAGAATTTCTCACCCAAAAAATTAGCTTTTCAACAAGTTTACCATGTTATTATTAAGCTTTTTCCCAACGATCAACTGAGTTATTGCCAAGTCTGAGTTTTTCAAATATGACATAAACTAAAAATACACATTGATAAGGTACATCTAATGCATATTAATTAGAATTTCTCACACAAAAAAAAGGAAGAATCCTAGGTAAAATTCAGATCCTTCGTCAAAAAGAAATTAGTTTTCACCTTTCTCAAGTCACAATTGAACCCTAATTCAAATAAAACTGACCCGATTTACATTTCTCAGGATTCCACATCACCAAAAGCAAAACCAAAAATCCTTTAACATCTATTAAAGTGGCCCATATACCACATCCTTTAAAATTCCAAATACCCAAAAATCTCAAACAAAAAATATCTAACATATATCAACGCAACCAAATTCAAATCCATTAGTTTTTCACAAAACGAAAACACAAAACCTTAATCCAAATTCTGAGATCATGTCAATCAAAATTTACATTAATTTTCTCAAGGGTCAGAAATGAACCATGATTCATATTAAAGCGACCCAAATTTAGAGTTCTACCTACAAAACAAAAACCAAAGAAGTCAAATGGATCAAATTCGCCTCCCTGAGCGTCTGACACACACAAAAAAAATAAAAAAATTCCTAATACAAATTCAAATCCCCATTAATTTTTTTCATGGTTTCACAAATAAAGAGAAACCAATTCAATTCCGAAGCCCTAATCAATTGTTTTCATGGGGTCATATTCCGAAAAACCCTAATTCAAAAGCAAATCCATATCATTTTTTTCCAGGGTTTCGCACTTAAAAAAATAATTCAACCCCAAAAGCCACATCAATTTTTTCGGTCACATACCCAAAAACCTTAATTCGAATCCAGCGACCCGATCATTTGTATCATCCTCTTCTTCTTCCGCTTCAGCTGGTCTTGGTATCAGGCATGGGAATAAACCCGCCGGCATTGACAGCGCCTCTGGGCGGAGCAAACCCCAAAAACTTCTGCAAATTCGATCTTATACTCATCGAGCACAAAAAGTAGAAAAAAACCATGGAACAATCCGTAACATCGTCCCCACCGAGGCCCCTGTGGCTCATCCTCTGCACGAGAGGTATGGGCGAAAAGGGCAGCTTCGCAACCGCCTTCCCTTCAAACAAGGAGCTCAGAAGCCCAAAAACAATCACAAGCACAACGGCAACAACTCCTCCAGACTTAAACTTGGAAAAAGAAAGATCTCTGCTAGATTCTTTCAAGCTGTTCTCAAATCTGTCCTTCTTCTTCGATTTGGACTTCTTGGCATTGAGTGCGTTGCTACTGTTGTTAGTGGTCTTCATCGTTTCGAGTTTTTTGGCGGTTTTATCGATGGTAGAGCGCAGGGATTTATAGGAGGAAGTTCTGTAGATGAGAACCCATGATATGCCTTCGCATACGAAGGCGGAGATAATTGAGATTGAGAGTATGAGGAGGCTGTCTGCGTACCTCAGAGATAAAATTGACCAAGCCATTCTCAATTTGTTCCCCGGAGGTCCCGTGCTCGATCCCCTGCTTTAATTCGCCGCCGTCGCCCTCTGACTCGCTACTTCCCTTTGATATGTGATAAATATATACTTGTGAGGTTTTGATGAGCTGTGTAGTCGGGCTCTGCGTATTAATCGGAAAGAGTACAAGCACTCCACAACACCACAAACATTGCTCGTGGGCCCGTGGCAACAAAATGTAGCCACAAAATTTTTGTTTCGTCAAGCAGTTTTAACACCTAAATTTCGGTTGTATATAGTAAATTTATTAAAAACTAGCACTTCAACGACTATCCAGCCCCTAAAATGCATCGAACACGGATGTCATCTCATACATTATAATTCATCATAACTGCACTTCATTAAATCCGTTGTATCTTTACTCACCGTCAAACATCAGTGGAATTAGACATCTTTAAGTTTGTTTGGATAGTCGTTGTCGTCTTGTACCAATCTTATTGTCTCGCACTTCCTGTAGAAGATTTTGTTCCTTCATGCAATAAACTCTTCCGAATTAGTTAACTAAAAGTTCAGACATGGCTGTCACCATTGTGAAGGCCATGAAGGGTTTTAACCATTAAATTAATAAAAGTGGAATTCACGCTTCTATTAATTTATTTCAAATGTGGGTGTTACAAATAAACCTTATCCAATTTGATTCAAGAAAGTTATAGTCAGCATTCACAAACTATCCCTATATTTTCGTAAGAAGCTTGCAAATAGAATTTTCTTCATATAAAATACATGCATTGCTCTCATAGTTCAAGACGACAAGTTTCCCAAATAACTTTTGATTGTATGTTGTGCAAATAAATGTAATTAGATGTTAACATGTGCTTCTATGATAGCACAAGATTAGGGTATGTTATGAAAGATTGATTTTATGCACATAGAATGGTTATCTTAGTATTATTCTCTTTGAGACACGTGAGATATATCTTTAGGGAGTATCTTCTAGTGCTTCAGGCTAAACATGGCAAGGTATTTGACTTTGATAAATTAGTATTGGTGTGACATAGCTAAGGGACTTAAAGTCAATAGACTGATTATAGTGGAACTTAGTGGCTCTGGCCAACATTATACCGTTTGAAATTTCATCACTCGTAGGTAGTATGTAATGAAGGATCAAATTTGAGGAATTCTCCAAGGAAGCATATGAGCACCAAACAAAGTGGAAGGGTGTTTGAATCCTAATATCCTGCCCAGGTAATCTTTGATCATTTAACTATGTGTTTTTTTCCAAGGCCTAGAGTTTGAATTATTGTTCATAAGTATGTCCAATTATACCTGCAATTCCTAGGTTTGGTATTATAGTCTTCTACAAGTCTTATAGAAAAGGTTACATCCTGGTACTTATTACAATTTTTTGACTTAAATTATGTGGTTACATAACAAAAGCACCTTCGTTGTCTTCTAATGTTTTTCAGGTTAAAATGTGTGTTAGGGAAAGGCGACCTTCCCTTGATATAGATCAAGTTAGATCAATTCTTTACCCACATGACCACCATGAATTTCAACTTGAATTATCTCCAACAAAGGTTAATTGGTTATGAACCATGGAATTTGTGGCAATGAGAAATAATAGGTTCTAACTGGCTAAGATTTGATGGTTCACACTTTCTGTTACTAACAAAACCTTTTCATACTGTTAATTCAGGTGGAGAATTTGTTGTGATTATTTTGTTGTAAGAACATAAACTTCAAGAGATGTTAGAATGTGATAGAGAATATCAATAGAGAAAGTAGTTCTACTATAAGCCCATCAAATATTTGTTTTGGATCGCATAGGGCTACCAATGCATCGCCCAACAAAGAGATACATAGGTGAGAGAACAATATTTCCTCAAGGCAGAGGTATCCTACCCTCAAACATTGTCTCATGTTCAAATGGGGTACTTAAACATCGTGCAAAAAGACTTAAGAGAAAACAAACCTGGCGCAATAAAGCAATATCCATTGGTCTTGCTAATAATTATACTTATCTTGTTGATTGTGCAAGAATGATTGTTATCTCTATGGAAAACAATAATAAACTAATTATACATGCTCTTCATTCTAAGATACTAGAGTTTGCCAGTAATGTGAGACCCAACAACATAGTATATCAACAAGCACAAGCAACAGTTGAATGTGTACACCTCGTGGTAGAATAGTGTTGGTCTAACAAGGAAATATAGGTTGGTCATATGGTTGTTTCTATCTAGACTACTGCTTTGATGTCTGATTATGTAAAAATATCTTAATTTGAAAAAGATCTGTATGTTTTTCCACATTTATCAAGTTGATTTGTATGTTTATTTAAATTTTTGACATAATTAGCATGCACATATTTCATATAGTTATTATAATTGAATTATTTCTTTGAAGAACAACTAAGAACATTGTTTCAGCTAAGTAGCTAGCTATTTATTCAAAAAATAATACTGTGTTTGATTTGGCTATTGGTTTCTTTAGCCTTTTTATATTTACTTCCCAAACATGTGATATTGTTAGGTTGAATTTATTTCCTATTTAACTAGAGGATATTTTAGAACTTGAAATATAGTAGTTTAAAATGAAAATAAAATAGGCTGCATGTTTTTACATGTTTTTACTATGTTATCTTTTGCTCCTAGTGTAGATACAATGTTCCATTTGATATAGTTTGAAAATGCGTCATAAGTTCATAACTGATTTCCCCTTTTAATGACAATTGGATAGGATGTGTCAACAACACATATTTTGGATTCATTTGTTCTATCATATGTCTTTGTAGTAACTAGAGATGGTTTCTCTTTACTATCATTGTTTATCATGACTACATAACAGTGATTCTCCATTCATCTGTTTTCTCCTTTGGTTTTTCCTTCTTTATTTCTTCCTCTGTGCTAAGTTATTTTGCATTAGTTTTTTTTTATGTCTTTCAAATGTAGTGATCTTCTATTATATTCTTACAAGTTTGCAATTCCATTTTTTCTATGATTCTATAGGATTTCTCCTTTATAGTGTGCATGTTCGTGTCTCACAAAAAATAGGTGTTTATTTGATGTTTTTTAGATTTTTGGATCTTTCGCAAATGGACTTTGCCTTAGTCATAGTGACATTGACATTGTCATTATTGACAGGTTGTGCCAAACCACACTTGAAACTACTCTTGGAGAAGGAGACCACTTTCTTTAATTAAGGAACTCGCAAAACAATTGGCAGACTATAGCTGGTTCAAAAACCTAAGTTTAATAGAGTTTGCACACATGCCTATAATAAAGTTTAGTTGGAATCTTTGTGTAGTTGTCTCTTCAAATAAAGGATCTTGTGTGGAACCTATTGCCATTGATATTACCATATAGGAGGAAGAAATGGGTTAGCTAAAAATGAAAATAATCATCACTCAAATGTGAAACTTGAGAGAGATAAAAACATCCTTAGTGGTGTAAATGCAAGGGAGTTTTGTTCTCCATAAGTCGCATCAGTTCCCTTCTTTGGATCCCTTGGTGAGAAGTACTACCTATGAAAATGAATTTTAACTTGTAATTCATCTAATAGAATTCCTACAAATTTGAATACAATGCTAAATTATTCTCTTGCAGGTTCTCCTATTAAAATCATATATGCATCATAAAGGATTGAACAAAGTGCATAGGCGCAGTTTATCATCTCATTTGTTGACCCTGATGCTAGTATTCTACCTAGAGGTATGTCTATTAATAACTAATCTTATTTATTTCTGTAGTAGAATGTACTTCAAATGTTTCTAGGGTTGGTTCTCTATCAACATTAATAGACCTTAGATCTCAAGTTCTGCATAGTCTCACTGTAGTATCAAAGAAATATAAGATTTAAACCTTCAAACAATAATTATCTCAATGTTTTATGTTTTGAATTAGGTGCTAGAACAAGGACATTATGTAGCTAACCTTCATCTAAATAATGTTGTTTCTACAACAAAGTTTCCAACATCTCCAGATATGCCTCTATCTTTAGTTTATTTGAAACACGTTGAACCCTTGTGCTTGTTTGGAAAAGATTCTTCTATTGGGGAACCTGTGATTAAAAGGGGAAAATATATTATAGATCAATTGCTCATGCTTCTTGACACTTTTGTTGGATCCCCAAATCTAGGAACCTTACTTAAGGGTTTCTAGCCTTTTTGGCTTATGTGTAGAATTTTCCCATATGAGAATTGTTTTATAGGTAAGAACATTATCTACTTACAACAATTATATTAGAAATCTTATAAGATAGTTTAATATTTTCTTCTTTTGTTTTTCATTTAGGGTAAGGATGGAAATCTTGGTGGGCTATTCTAGCAAAGTTAAAAGCAAATGCCACCTCCACTATACATTGCGGACCCTATGCGGCTAGGTGTAAATGTTGGTGTAGGGTCTTTTGCTATGTGCCATGTACATGTATTCAAATTTTATGATGCCCCTAAAATTTTCTTTTTGGTAGATTTCCTATATGTCCTCTTGTCTTTCTTTGTCAAAGTATTTTTGCCCCTTAGAGTGTCTATGTAACTTCTGAGTTGTTTTATGTCGTAATTTTGTTTGACAACATTACACAAACCTAAATGTTGTGAAAAAATTGAAATTGGGAAGCAAAATGTGAATTCATCATTAAACAAGTGGTTACAAGGGCATATACATTTGTTTTTGGTTACTTTTGATTTTTCTAAATGCCTAAAAAAAATGAAATTTTGATAAGCATCTAGAATAAGGCTAGGAACATGAAGTGGAAATGAAAGAAAATGAATTGTTATTGAAAGGGGAAAGAAGAGGCTAGGTAATTTTTCTTAGAGTTCAATCAAAACTTCACATAGGCTTCACAAAAAATCTAATAGTCGAATTAGATTATTCAGGCCCATAAATTGTACCAAGTAAAGAGGCTTGCTGACATTTTTGTTAAATGTGATTCTGCATACTCCTTTGGCACCTATTATTGATAGAATGTTTTAGTTGTGGGGGGGTGGCATTTTGTTGGGAAAGCTAAGAATTATACATTTATCTCTCTCCCTAGATCTTGATACTGTCACTGGCAGTTTTGGATGTAAATGCAACAATGCTTATTGGATTGGCATCCTCCTAATTGTAAGCATGCCATATCTTGCATATTTTCTTGTGATTTAGCATTGAATCTAGCATTAGTGAATGCATAGGATTTCTATTGTGTTCTGGGAAAATATTGAAATGACACTAAAAATGTTTTTATGTTAGACTTAGCAATCATTAAATCCTTGCACTTTATTACTTGTGGTAGAATTTGATGTCAATCAAATTTGGCATGTTCCTAATTATAAGCATGTCATATCTTATAACTTTCTTGTGTTTCAACACTAAAGCTAACATTTTTTTATGAAAACCTAAATTTATTAACAACAAACCTTGCATTGGTAAATATGAGACATCAAAGGCTTAGCCATCTAATTGTGGGTCACAAACATGGCGCCATTTCTCCAGTAGTTTCTGGGTGGGAGTTGAAACCAAGACTTTCCAAGGACAATTGCTCTACATCAAGACTTAATCACACCCTTTAGGATATTTTTAGGGCATTATTTCCCAATTTTATGCTTTTTATATGGATGATAAATCATATCAGTTTGTGCTTGTTTGCTTGGAATGCTACCATGCATGTCATCATACTAAAACATGTACACTATTTTTTATCATATTGTATTTTACAAGAAAGATGTGGAGCTACTATATTCTTTCAACATGGTTGTCATTTGGATTATCCATATCTATGTAAATTATTTGTACCTATGTAAATGTACTGAACATACCTTTTGTTTGCAAACTACATTTTTGGAGATGCTACAAATTCTGACTAGACCACTTCCAAACACAATAGATCATGCAAGCCCCATTTCGAGCTAGAGGAGTTCTCTTAGATATCTAGATCAATTGTTCTACAAAACTGGAATTGATGTCAAAGAAAGAATAATGTTGTCTTCAACAGAGGAGTGGCAGGGAAGTAACTTACTGAGTCACAGATTAGAGTAACTTATGGAAGCAATGTAATTGATAAGAGCAAAAAAATTTGATGAGTAGTGCTATCATGTACTATAGTGGAATATAACTTATGAATAGCATAACAATCAATGTTTTTGTGTGATGTCTTTTTAGATGAAGTTTCTATTATGCAAAACTAGATTTCACAATTGCAAATGATTCCCAAAGAGGCTAACGAAGACAAAACTATTAGTTGTTTAAATAAAAACATGGAAATTAGGCCCTTATAATTTTTTAATTCTTCATATTTTAGTAATGTTGAAATTAGATTTTAATTTTTAATTCATCATATTTTTGTAATAATTTTTTCTGTTTGTAATTGTGAAATTCATGTAACCATACCATTTCCCATTACTTTCATGACAAACATTGGTTTGTCTATTCTAAACATCTCAAAATTTCTCTAGCAAACCCCAATTTTTTTTTGTATAAACAATAAATAGATACAAAGCAATTGCTTTAAGAAATGAATTTAGAATTCAAACATAATTTTCAATTCATTACATCATTTAAACATACTTCTTTCAATAGGTGTTACACCTTACAAAACATATTACTTGTATATTGAATTATTGAACAATGTTTTGTAAGGTGAAACACCTATTGAAAGAAGTATGTTTAAATGATGTAATGAATTGAAAATTATGTTTGAATTCTAAATTCATTTCTTAAGAGCAATTATTTTGTATATATTTATTATTTATACAAAAAAAAATATGGTGTTTTTTAGAGAAAATTTAAGATGTTTATAATAGAAAAACCAGCTTTCATCATGAAAGTAATGGGAAATGGTATGGTTACACAAATTTCACAATTATAAACAGACAAAATTATTACAAAAATATGATGAATTAAAAATTAAAATCTAATTTCAGCATTACCAAAATATGAAGAATTGAAAAATTATAAGCTTAATTTCCATTTTTTTTATTTAAATAGCTAATAGTTTTGTCTTCGTTAGCCTCTTTGGGAATCATTTGCAACTGTGAAATCTAATTTTTCATAATAGCAACTTCATCTAAGAAGACATCACATAAAAACATTGATTGTTATCTTATTCATAAGTTATATTCCACTGGAGTACATGATAGCACTACTCATGAATTAGTCTTATCAATTGCATTGCTTCCATAAGTTACTCTAATCTATGACTGAGTAAGTTACTTCCCTGCTACTGCTCTATCGAAGACAACATTGTTCTCTCTTTAACATCAGTTTCTAGTTTTGTAGAACAATTGATCTAGATATCTAAGAGAACTCCTCTGGCTTGAAATGGGGCTTGTACAATCTAATGTGTTTGGAAGTGGTTTGGTCAAAATTTGTAGCATCTCCAAAAATGAAATCTACAAACAAAAAGTATGTTCAGTATTTACATAGATATAGATAATTTACATAGATACGAACAATCCAAATGACTGTCATGTTGAAAGCATATAACAGCTTCACATCTTTCTTGTATAATATGTAATATGATAATAAAAAAATGTACATGTTTTAGTATGATGACATGCATGGTAGCATTCCAAGCAAACAAGCACAAATTGATATGATTTATCATCCATGTATAAAAATCATAAAACCAAGAAATAATGCCCTAAAAGTATCCTAGAGGGTGTGATTGAGTCTTGATGTAGAGTAGTTATCCTTGGAAAGTCTTGGTTTCAACTCCCACCCAAAAACTACTAGAGAATGGGGCCCTATTTGTGATCCCATATTAGATGCCTGAGCCTTTGATGTCCCAAACTTACCAGCAAAATAACACAATGCCTCACTAGTGCAAGGTTTGATGTTAATAAATTTAGTTTTTTATCAAAAAATGTTGGCTTTAGTGCTAAAACACAAGAAAGTTACAAGATATGATATGCTTATAATTAGGAACATGTCAAATTTGGTCAACATCAAATTCTACTATAGGTAATAAAGTGTAAGGATCTAATGATTGCTAAGTCTAATGTAAAAACAAGTTAGTGTCATTTCAATATTTGCCCAGAACTCGATAGAAATCCTATACATTCACTAATGCTAGATACAACACTGAATCACAAGTAAAAATATGCAACATATGGCATGCTTACAATTAGGAAGATTTCCATCCAATAAGCATTGTTGCATTTACATCTAAAATTGCCAATGACACTAAATATCAGGACCCAGGGAGAGAGATAAATGGATAATTCTTAGCTTTCCCAACAAAATTCCACTCCCCCACCAACTACAACATTCTATCAATAATAGGTGCCTAAGGAGTATGTGAAATCACATTTAACAAAAGTGTCAACAAGCCTCTTTACTTGGTACAACTTATGGGCTTGAATAACCTAATTTGGATATTAGATTTTTTGTGAAGCCTATGTGAGATTTTGAATGAACTCTAAGAACAATGATCTACCCTCTTCTTTCCCTTTTCCATAACAATTCATTTTTGTTCATTTTCACTTCATGTTCCTCACCTTATTCTAGATGCTTATTGAGATCTGAATTTTTTTAGGCATTCATAAAAATCAAAAGCAACAAAAAAACAAATGTACATACCCTTGCAACCACTTGTTTTATGATGAATCCGCATTTCGCTTCCCATTTTCAAGTTTTTCATAACATTTAGGTTCATTTAATGATTTCAAACAAAATTACTAAATAAAACAACTCAGCAATTTACCAAAACACTGTAGAGGGCCAAAATACTTTGATAGAGAAAGACAAAAGGACATATACGAAAGCTACCAAAAATAAAAATTTAGGGGCATCATAAAGTTTGAATACGTGTACATGGCACATAGAAAAAGACCCTGCACCAACATTTACAGGACATATAGGAAAGCTACCAAAAATAAAAATTTAGGGGCATCATAAAGTTTGAATACCTGTACATGGCACATAGAAAAAGACCCTGCAACAACATTTACACTTGGCAGGCTAGGGTTCACAATGTACAGCGGAGCTGGCATTTGCCTTTAACTTTGCTAGAATAGCCCACCTGGATTTCCATCCTTACCTCATACCAGAAAATTTTACACGTAAACCGAAATCTATTTTATTTACTGTCTATTTTGTTATCTATTTTATTTACTGTGTTTATTTTTATTGTTGCTGTTATTATTATTATTATTCTGGCTTAAGTTTCATAACAACATCTGCTATAATTGACGATAGAGAACTTGGTGATTATAATTGTTTCACATAGATAGAATAGACACCAATTTAGATATGCGATTTCTAATTCCTCAGTTGGGTTACATGCATATGAATGCAGAATAATATGATGTCTTAACTTATCACTGCTTCTGGTTCTTGTCTTTATTTCATGCAATATGGTAATGGCTGGATGTCTGCAAGAATTCGCTTGTTACATAACCCAATTTACAAGTTCATATGCTCCCTTGGAGCACCTTCAAACTGTTGTAGAAGATAATTGATCTGCCAATATTCGATGCCTTCTTGCTTGATATTTTCTTATCTTTATACCTTCATTTGGCCAAGTGGCATGTCCCTTCAAGTAATCTCACTTTTATGGAAAGTCATGTTCTTTGACGATAATAAGTCAATTCATCTAATCCAGGCTGACCTGTTGTTAAGAAATTAACAAATATCATGATTCGCTCCTTTTGTTAAAATTAATTATTATTTCCTTTTAGTCGGCTAAGGGGCAACTAATTTATTAATATTGTCCTTTGGATAATCTATGCATGTCACTTTGTTTTCTATGTGGAGGGAATTGTTCATCTTTGATCGGAGGTAATCTAGGAGCGGGATACCACAAACGATTACCTAGGCGGGATACTCACATTCAAACACCCTTCCACTTTGTTTGGCGCTCATATGCTTCCTTGGAGGATTCCTCAAATTTGATCCTCCATTACATACTGCCTAATACTAAGATAACCATTCTATGTGCATAAAATCAATCTTTCATAACATACCCTCATCTTGTGCTATCAAAGAAGCACATGTGAACATCAAATTATATTCATTTGCACAACATACAATCAAAAGTTATTTGGGCAACTTGCCATCTTGAACTATGAGAGCAGTGCATGTATTTTATATGAAGAAAATTCTATCTGCGAGCTTCCTATGGAAATATAGGGATATTTTGTGAATAATTGACTATAATTTTCTTGAATCAAATTAGATAAGATAGATTTATTTATAACACTCACATCTGAAATAAATTAATAGAAGTATGAAGTCCACTTTTATTAACCATACAGCAAGCTTTCTTAGTCTATGGAAGGAGAGACTGCAAAGACTTGTGAGAACCATCCCAAGTCAAATTCAATTGGTCTTACATGTACCACCCACACCCAAAATCAAAAAACACAAGCATAGACCCCAAAGTTCTATGCATAACCAATCTTGACAGCATGCACTATGGTCTTCCCCTATACGGGAGCAATGCATCTTATTTTAATCAAAAGAAAAATTCATCTATAAGATTACTAGGATCACGGAAGAAGTCTGCAAAGATTTGTGAGAACCACCCCAAGACAAGTTCACTTAGATTCATTTCTACCACCCACATCCAAAACTAAATATTACAGTCATGAAGTCCAATATTATTTGCATATTGAATCTTTGTAACACACCTGATTCTATTAAGATATCAAAGAGCAATACATCCTATTTAATTTTAAAAGTCTTTTCTGCAAGTTGGCCAAGAGCGTGGAAGGAGATTCTGAAAGGAATTTGACAAATTAATAACAAGTAGGCTAAACTGGGTCCACTTCTACCACCAACATCAAAAATCAAATAATACAACATAGTCCAATGCAATGATTGAGCGTTTTATCTAACCAAAGCAATGGAGCTTCTATTAAACAACCATGATTCCATGACTTCATTCAATTTTATCGTATACAATCATAAATTTGAACTATGAGTTCATTTCCATGATTCGCATTGGAACTTTCATTCAAATCCCCAGAAATACATGGCTTCCCCTAATTTAATTGCTACCTATTTATGGGCCCATTTGTGGCAACATCAGCATGAAATAGTACCAGTACGGTGTCCAAAGTGGAGTCTAACGATAAACCGAGTAAGCTCCAGGTGCTACGGGCCCTGGTTATGAATCCACTCAGTCAATTGCCTATTCTCCAGGCGTCTCTGTCTCCGGGACCGGAACAAGCTATCGATTTGGAAGCGATGCTACTGGCATTGGCTCCTAAACTCTAACTGAATCTGCTGGTAGATGATCCGCTACTGGACGATCTGCTAATGGGGTTGGTGCAGGCGAGACCCGATCAACTTCACCTGGTTCTTCGGGGTATGCTACTGGGTCATTATCCAAGCAGGCAGACTGTCTGTCTGGTCAGCAAACTACCCTATCTAGGATGCTTTAGGTGCTGCTACTAAAATGGGTATGGGTAAACTGAAACTGGAATTGGTGGGACCGGCGCATTCACTACTTCTGTCATATATAGTATATAACGGAACCACCAGCTCAAAGGCAGGGGAGGCAGCAACGAAAGCAGTACCAATAGATCTAGTTTCAATTACGGTTCCAGAAGCATTTTACCGTGAATCAGCATCATCTTGCCTAGTTCCAGTCCTATAATCAGATGCGTGGAAGGAGGCAGCTTCCGATACATATCCATTTAAGGTCCTGTTGACCAAGTTTATCTACCATAAAAGGCATAGCATCAATATGATTGAATCAATAGGGTGGTGGGTAATTATAGCCTTCATACAGTCCATATTTAATTCTCTCTATAACGCCCTTGAATCTTCATACACTGGGGAGGGACCGGGTTCGCCGGGACTAGATCCGGAACTGGGTATGTTCCTGATGGATTTGCTGGGGGGTCTACTAAATCTCAAGCTGCTCGAACAGGAACTGCTGAGTAGTCCACTGGCGGATCAATGGGTGTAATTGGATCAATGGCTGCTACTGCCTATATCTCCCAACCCACCCGGGGCTATCGATCTGCTGCGGGCTCTTTAACTCAATCTCAATCTCCCTTAGAAATACCCTGCCACATATACAGATCCAGATCAAGTAGCAGCACCACTAGAAGCATAAGAAGCAAAGGATGCATCGTATATAGAAGCTCCAGTTGTGATTGATCCAGTCGAAGTACTAGTGGTATCAGTAGCATACGCGCCATATCCAGTAGTAGAGCTAGTTGATTGAGCCGTGGAGAATCACCCAATAGAAAGATAGGGTGAGGCCAGCCTGCTGAGACATAAATTTTATCACCGGTTATTTTTTGTTGGTTCTGTTGAGTAAGTACCAGTGGAAGTACCGGTTGCAGAAGCAGCTTAAGCACCGCTAGCAGCATACCCTACAATAGCAGAAGGAGATGAAGCAGTTGATGCGGTTAAAGAGTAAGAAGCTTTGGTATAGGCACCAGCAGTTAATCAAGTTGATTCTGATCCAGTAGCATTTTATCCATGCCCAGCATAAGCACCACTAGCAGCATACTTTCCAGGTAAAGATCCAGATGATCCAATCGATGAAGCAATCGTTCAGCACCGGTACCAGGAACCACCTATAGTGTAGACAGAAGCATAGGCAAGAGCAGAGGAAGTAAGGGTAGGTGCATCAGTAGATTATGATCTTTATTCATCAACTCTTTTTTCTCTAGACCAGGCATCATAAGAAATGTTAAACAAAACTTTATAAATTCCATGGCGTCTGTCAATTATTTTCCTAATATCCTCAATTTCAATTATGGATTCGTTTGCACCACAAGAACATTTAAATAATAGTACAAGAACAAGAATAGCGTCCAGAGTGGGTGCTAATGATTATGAACCGAACATCGTAGGAGACCTTAAATAGTTTTATTGCTACCATTTTCCTTTTGAAGTGGCTTTCTTGTTTCTTTTTTCTTTTGAAGGATCTTTAACCAGTCCAGCTTCACAAATCATTACATAACTGCCTCTTTTCTTATTATCACAATCATTTGCAATTAATAATTCTAATTCTTTTGAATGGATCCAGGTAGCAACAGGTTTTTCCTAACATATTTCTCTAGCTCACGATTTCCACCAAAACTTTACAAAAAGATCAAATCTAAACTAAACAATTTTAGCTTCTTGATAAAATTCAGCGCATGACATATCTCAAAAAAGCCATGTGAGTGCCTATCAGAACAGTTGTACAGAAACAGAGGCAAGCAAGACCTTATAGCTTTAACTCTGTCAAGAAATTCGATTGGCAATGCTGCACCACCACATTTTCAATATGACAACACAAATTTAGCTACGGACAAGATCTTCCACAACCAACCTACTTAATTATCAAGAAAGCAAAAAAACAAGAAAAACGAGAAGCAAGAAAGTGAGGAAAGAGAATGTTATGAACCAAAAAGGTGGCGCTGAAGTTGATCTGATATCATTTCTTCATTGCAGAAGAAAATGAAACCTCCGAGGCTTGTCTGAGTGGGTGACGAAGAAGAGACCTCTGATTGGTGTGATAAACATGTCTCTGTCGTTCTCTTCCGAAAAGCTGACGACGCCATGGCCGGCGGGCGCCTGCCTTAACCAATTACAGAATGCCTTTTTATATTTATCCGCCAATCGACGTATCTTCACGTCCTGAAGACTAAAGGGCAACGGCTATCCAGCCCCTAAATGGACGGAGCATGCATGTCATCCTATACATTATAACTCATCATAATTGTATTTCAGTGAATCTGCTCGGTTGTGACTTACCGTCAAATGTCAGTGAATCCGCTGTGGTCTTGTCCATATCTTATCATCTCGCAACTGCTGTGCAAGATTTTGTTCCCTCACGCAACAAACTCTTCCAAATCAGTTATCTAAAAGTTAACACTAGACCGTCGCCATTGTTAACGTCGTGAAGGGTTTTAACTATTAAATTAACATACAATTCTTCAGCTATTTCCTTAACTGTTTACTTCTAGGCCTCGAAAGCGAGGCTTACACAAGAATAAACAAACTTAGTTAAAATACCTACCTTTGATGCTCTAAAGGACCTTCTTAACCTTCATCTTACATCCTTCGCAGTGGATATAAACCTTCAGCACCCATGTCTAGACATCAAAATAAACACACTATAAGCTTAATACTCCATACACTTCTAACTAGTTTTCAGTTTCTTCACACATACAATTCTCTCTCAAATAATTTTCCAGAAAGTTTTTCAGTTTCTAATAATGATGAGTGCAATGGAGTGGGTCCTAACATCTCCAAATTTTGATCCATTTTTAATGTTTAAATGCATATGAAATCCTTAGATGACTTTATCTCTCTCATTGCCTTTTTATTTCTCAAATCCATATCTAAATTCTACTTATTTTTTCATTGGATCCATTTCCTTATTGTGGCACTTCCCCATGCTTTCTAGATTTTAAATCTCTTTAGATTCTAGTCAATGAGTCTCTAGTGCCCATGTAAATTTTGACTAGGTTTTATCCATTGATGTTCATTTTCTTCTCACATCCAATTTCATTTGCATGGGTTCTTTTCATTTTCCAAGTTTGTTCGGTGATAGCTCTAATGGAGAAAAAAAGATGGGTCCCAAGGTATTTGGACTTCAAACCTTCGTAAAGTCTATAATCATTCCTTGCATCCAAGATCCTTCTCAAGTGACTTTGTTCTCTTCATATGTTTTTTACGCCAAATGCTTTCCTTATGGACATGATTGAATTCTTCAATCCAATTATATGCCTAACATAAAGCCTAATTGAAAGTGACTTTGTTCCTTGGGGTAGACACATCTAGTTTGAACTAATATTAATAAATAATCAAAATGATAGAATATTAAATTCATTACATTAAGTACACAATGGGTACATCTTAATATAACCAATTATACAATGGTTTAAGAATTACAACCTTTTAATATCATAGACAATGATTGCATTAGGTCATAGGCCATTGGTCAATTGTCACATAGATAAGTGATATCAATATAAAGTATTTGATAAAAGAAAAAAAAAATCAATTAAAATCTACAAGTTTATCCCTCCAAGCTTTTTTAACAATTGGGGAGACATTGAACCTCCGATTAGAGAAAATCCCTTTCCTTCAAAACTATAAGCCTAGGTAAAGAAGTACCAACCAAAGTAAAGGCACAACACACTTTTCATATCAATTTCATGACAAATATTCACCCCACACCCAACTAAGATCACACAAGACTTCCCACCACATTATTTCATGCATCAAACACACACAAATGCAAATGTACACTAAAGGATGACACAACAGGACAACATGATCGTATTGGGCACAATACACACATTCTAAACCTTTACACCATGTCTAGGTGTCAAATCCTAATGGTATCAATATATCACTATACCAAAACCTTGCATAAGTATGAAATCTTTACCATAATATTACATAGACCATACCACTTACTGAATTCCATGGCATTAAAAATAAAAATATGTAGAAAAAGGAATGCTCATTGTACACAAGAGGGAACTAAAACTTAGTCCTATTTTAGTACCAAATTGTATTATAATAATCCAAGCTTAACGATGGAGAATGCACAATCCAATTCTTTATAATGAAGCATGGTTGTCAAATCTACATAATCCTAGCATTAAATTGATCATGTTTGGTGCACATACCACAATAGCCTTAAAATGTAATTTGTAGTAGTATATCATTTTATATCACTACATTAAGAACATTTCTAACGTTTTATCATCTTTTACATTAAATTCATGTATGGGATTAGAAATATAATGAAAATTTTTGTCAATCCTTTTAATCTAACTTTAAAATCTATCTTTGATCTTCTAAGATGATTTAGACAATGGTCATTGTGCATCACACTTTTGGGTTGACATGAAGAGATAAAAGTGATGGTTTTTAAACTTTGTCTCATACTATGAAACCTAGGAGTACTCGAGAATATGTCATCTATCTAGCTTGACAACCATTGTGCATCACACTTTTGGGTTGTGAAGAGAAAAATTTGATAAATGTTAAACTTAGGCTCATACTATGACACCTAAGAGGACTTGAGGATGTGTCATCCACTTGACTTGAAAACCATCAAATGGACCAACAATCATTCAAATGAAAACACTAGCATGCATGTCAAATCACCACTAACATGAATGCATCACACATTGCATGCTTGAGAATAAGATTCTTCTCCAAATTATGGTGTATTAAGCATAGGTGATGCAATAGAAATAAACCACTTGTATTCCACATCAACATTCCTTATTGAGTTGCTAATACTATCACTCATATTTTCTATAATTAGAGAATTGAGCATTGAGATTATGATGTGTAGGAGTACTAATGACAAAAATAAATGCCTTAGGATATCCTAGTATTAAATAAAAAATATTCACTTGGCATAAAATACCCCATAACTTGTGAGTCATGTGTAAGTGAGGAAATATGAGCTACATCAAGTCACCATAAGGTGGGGCCAATAGATCAATATAATTTAGAGGGATGAATTGGGTGACTTAAAAATGCCCCCATTAAAAGAGAAAGTCATCTTTGAAAAAAAAAATTCATACAACATAGCATCCTTCATCTACCAAAATAGCTAACCTTAATTTAGAATCCTAAGCCTTTTTATTTTTTCCAAGAATCCTTTGTATTATCTTCATCAAAATATTATTTGTGGATTTGCTTTACCATTTCCTTATGGTTGATATATGGTGAAGAGTGAGATATGTTAATTCCATATTAAGAATAGAGATAATTGAATTATACAAACCTAAGAAAAATGAAATTATTCTTTATGGTTTTGTTTAAGGATTCCAAACCTTATAATGATATGGTTGAGCATAAAATCATCTATAACCTTATTCATTTCAAATCTTGTGGGAAAATTCTTTTACCCACAATAAAATAATCTATGGTTGTTGGGATCCACTTGAATCCACTATTAGATTTCTTTGTGATTTCTCCAATGAAGTCAATTCCCTATTATTGGAATGAATATTTCATTATAAGAGGTCCAAAAATTAAGGTTCTAGATCCTTTCAATTTCCTCAAGAACCCTTGTGAAGCATCACACCATTTGATCACCTTATTCAGATTAGTGAACAAAGATGACAAAAAATACTCGTCTCAAAGGATTCTATGAATTATTAATTTAGCCATACTCTAGCCACCACAAAATCCACCATGTATTTCCTACAATACCTTGGTAGCTTCATCTTCATCAAGGCACTTTTAAAAATTGTCATCCCTACTCCTTTAAAACAAACCTAGTTACTAACAAAGGCATTTTTTTCCATGAAATTTTAAGGTTGTCATCTCACTCTCTATTAATTCACCAAGCTAGTTTAATTGATATAATTAATAAAATATATTTATACCAAGATGAATTCCTCAACTTGCATATTATTCACCTTCCTCCATCTCTAATTGAGTTACCCAACTATCTTCAAAGTTTGACTCTACCATTATTTTGGCTAAGCCTTGTCCTTTAACTAGCTTGGTTATTTGATTCTTTTTAAATTGAATTCCTATGCTATTAATCTATCTACATTTCTTGCAGGTCATCTCCCACTAAATCAAGATATTTTTCACAATAATATGTGGCACATAAGCAAGAATTTTGGCACCTACCAAATAAGGTCTAATATTTTTAACTTCTTTGACCAAGGAATAGGTTTGCTTCTACATGACATCATATGTAATTTGTGTAGCTTTTAGAGACTTTTTAAAGAATGAAATAAGCAATTCAAAACCATCATGGTTAATTTTTAACAATACAGTTACAATTGTGTGGAAGGAACAAAAAGGAAATAAATGAAAAGAATTTAAGAAATCAAATGAACCTAATAATAGAGCCTATTTTATTACTTCCTTGTTTTTTTGAAAAGACTTAGTAGGCTATCCTTCCCAAGCTTAGTTTTTTTTAATTTTTATAAATTTTGGATATAATTTTATTTTTTTCCATAAAGATAGACACAAAATAACTTGGTCTATAAATTTGGGCCTGAAACAACTATCTATAGGAGTACTGGGCACCCTAGATTGGGAAAAACCTACTAAAAAATTAAAGATTAAAGGTTTAGGGTTTTGATAGTGAAGGAAGAGGATAGAGAAGAAGAAACTAAAGAGTTTGCAGTGATAGAAAAAGATGAAGTAAATTTTGATTTATAATCTAAATCTTGTAATTGTGAAGTGTATGATGTTTTACATCAAATTAAATTGAATAGAGTAGAATAAGAAGTAATGAAGCGACTAAGGGTTGTGGGACAATGAGACAAAAAATTATGTTGGAATGCAACATGAAGAGTTTGGAAAAGAGGAGGTAAACATGGATGAGGGGATGATGGAAATAGTTGATTTCCATAATATTGATGTGGATATCTATTTAGGTATAGTGATGAGTGAAGAATTTGAAGAAGAATTTTGGTGGAGGTGGAAAATTTGTCATGGGATGAGTTCCACAAAAGGAAGAATGATATCTATTGAATAAATATATTTATTATGCCTCTCACATGATTGATTGTCAAGTTCTTTAAGTGGATTCTAAGGGGGAATTTCCATGTGGATCACTTAAGATTTTTTAGTACACTAAAATATAGAAAAAATAAACAACTGGAGGTTCCTAATGAGGACTTTAACAAGAGGTATGCTACTTGGGAACATGAGAACATATTTTGCAAGTAGTATCTATATATTTTTCTTTACTATAGATAATGTCTCTTCGTTGTTATCTAAATTTAGTTTGAGAAATGTCATGTGGTCCTCTATGAGTATTAGTTATTCTTTTTATTTTTATATGAGGAGTATTAATGTAGTGGAAGTAACATCCCTCATTTTAATCTCATTGTGGTACTTTCTTATCATCCTCAAGCCTATATACCTAAGGCTTTGTACTCATTATAATTTGGGTGGACTAAATGCAATATTGCATAATGTTCATTGTGCTTGTTTCTCATCTCCTATATTTTCCTAATTCTTATAGTTGGTGGTGAATTATTCATTAATTGGTTCATAAATATTTTTATTTTTATTATTTAATTTCTAAATAATTTAAAACAGTAAATAAAATGATCAAACTAACTTAACTTTTTTAAATCAATCAATTTTAAATGTACAAGTTTGAATTTGAAAATAGAGAATACATAAAATAAGGTATTGTTCTAAAGGATTTGAGAGGAAATCTAAGTGTTATATGAGCCCATGTTAGTTATAAGAATGATAAGAACAATATTAGGTAAAATGTTCATCATGAGATGTGTTGTGGTTTTAAAGAGAGACTTAGTTGGGACTCCTCTATTTTGGAAAAATTAGTGTATTCATAATCTTATGAGGAATGACCTAAAAAAAGTGTATATCAACTACTTAGAGAGATTACAAATATGTACTTGTTGAGTCCTTAGCACACACGCCCCATTCGGAATGGGGACCCTCTCTTTCTTTCACCTTGCTGAGTCATTTTGTCACCTCCTCATTTTGTGTGCCCCCTATTTTGGTGTCCCAAGTGGTCATTGAGCCTTAAAGGAGCAATCTTAAGTCAACCGCTTTCCACCTGCTTAAATTTTCCAAGTCAAATTCCTTTGCGGGGATACCTTGGCAGTTTGCCTTTGCCGGTGTCCTTGGGTCCAGGTGGGCCCACCCTATCAGATTTCCCTCAACTAATTTCCCTATTACATTCGCTATTTCTAATGGCCAAAAGACCTTAGCTTTCCGTAGCTTAGGACCCGCCATCCTAGTTGCCATTTTCCCATGCTTTCAATGACTAAATATAACCTACCGTCCATGGGGCTCATCAGGCCCAGCCTGCCGGATCTCCCTTCCCGGGTTTTCGTTATTCACTTGCCTTTTCCAAACAATCGTCCTCTGCCAGAGTTCCACCCATCGAAGCCTGAGATCCTCTTCGCTGGTGGTTTTCCGCTAAACACTTCAAACGACCATTAGATCACGACCTTTTGACCTCCAGGTTCCGGATCTATTATGGCCATTTTCGAATTTCAAATTCACTAACTTTTTGGCCGCCGTATGTGCATTTATTGATGACATTTAATGCCATTTAAAATTCTATAAATAGACAATTTTGACTTGTCATTTTCACATGTCAGGCTAGCTAGAGCAAATCAGAGTGATCTAGAGTAGTCTTCGTGCGTCACCCTCGAGCCCATAGCCTCCCATCATCGGTCCTTTGCATTTATTGGCAGTTTCATCATCTTCATTCATTGGGTTCTAGTGGTAAGTTGGTTGTCTGCCCTCATTTTTTTTTCTTTGATTTCACAAGAGAAATGGATAAAAGGGATGAAAAACGTATACATTGGATAGAGAAAAAGGAGGTGTTTAAAATCCATGTAGCAGAATTTTAAGAAACCTTCATAAATCACCCTTAAAACACTAACAGAACTTCACTCCCTCAGCATTGTTCTTCGGCCAGGGAATTCACAACCCTCAAACTTGTCGGCTCATAACGTCATTGCTTAGGCATGAAAACTAAACCTCAAGCAGCAAACCTATCTCTCAGGCCTGCCATGGTGAGGAGACTTTTCTCTCTCACCATTGGAATGTCAATCTTTCAAACTAAAACGAAACAAAGTCCTTCACATTGCCCAGGTCCATTCCCGTGGGATTCCATCCCTGGGATGTCGTCTAGTATTCGCCTTTCACATGCCATTCTCGCTCCATCCATTTGACCTTCGGACCCCGTTCATCCGTTTTTCGTATTACCTCTAAAGTTGAAACGACCATGCCAGAAGCCCTTCTGGTCTTGTTGCGCGGACCTTCGTCCACAGACCGCCATGATGACACCGTCACTTTAAATGGCTTTCAAGAGGCTGCCTTCTACACCCTGGTGCCCAACTCTCTCGTGGCCACCAAGTTAAATAACAATAAATTTCGAGTGCCCAAGCCTTCAGGGGATCATACCTGCCGGACCTCTACCATCGGGACTCCATCCCATCCTGGTCGTTGCTGAAGAGTGAATTGCCTTTGTCCTTCTGGCCTCTAGGGCCTGATCCTCTACTCCCCGGTAAACTCCAATATGCAAAATCAAAGAAAACATGGAACCTAAGTCCTAGACCGAGTCCCATCCTTCGAGTTGCTCTCGACGGACTTACGCCCTTTGTCCGCCATTTTAAACGACAATTCTCAAGCAGCTTCCTACCTCCTCTGACTCGAATGCTTAGGAGACCAATCTCTATTGTTGATCGTCATCTAAGCTCGCGGGCCCCAGGTGGTGAAACTCTATCCCCAGAATGTCATCTCACCAAAGCCGTTCCAAATGGCTAACCTCAAACGGTGAAGCTCCATCCTGATTCTAATCGCCCAAATCATGACCCAAATGCCCCCTAATCTTAAAACAAACTATGACCCATGTACCAAAATGACCTATTCTCCATGGTGAACTCCACGATTTGACCAAATCCTAGGGTAGGTGAAACCATGTGGGTCGCCCTGCCCTATTTTCCCTTCAAAATAACCATCTTGCCAGGGAAGTCCAACCCCTGGGACCCAGACTGTACAAATTCCCTCCAGTAAACTGTTAACGACAATCTGGATTAAAAGTTAGATTTCTTGAATGTTGTATTATCCAATCTAACTCCATCCACAATAATTTGGCTAACCTTTTGTGTTTTCATGGGTGATCCCACAATAGTGGTTTACAATTTTTGGCCAAACTGGACACTTAAATTATTATTTTTAACTAAATCTTCACATTCGGGCACCTATAGCGGCTAAACCGTGAGGAATTTGAAGATGATGCAAACTAGAGTCTCGTCAAATTTTATCTATAGATTCTAAAAATATTTTTTTCAAAATTTTTGGAATCAGATTACACTTCTTTTTCCATCTCCCACGAAAATCTTTTCAGAAAACAAGATTTTTAAAAGCGACGCACTTGTATAACACATAATTTTTTTCAATAAAGGATAAAATTCTAATTCTTTTGAATTTAGATTTGTAACTCAGATATCTAGTGCTTCCACTTGGTTAGATAACTTTTATTAAATATTTTTTCTTTAATCAAGTTTCGAAGTCAAGCCATTACAATTAGACATAGCGCAGGTATAATGCGAGCGTAAATGCGTAATTTTCTATATGTCGAAATTCATTTTTTTTTTGTTGGATCAAGGACTTCAATATCTGGTGCACTCATATTTTTCAATTTTTTTAATCTACTATTTTTCCACATGTGCATAGATACCTTCATTTTCGATGAAAAACCTATGTTTAATAAAACTAAAAACAAATACATAATAAAATTAAAACATATTAAAATTATATTCGTTGGATAGCTCGTTTTGAGGACTACGATTCTAGTTGGGTTTTGAAGACTCCTCCATTTTCATCCTCAACCCAAGCTTCGAAGTGTAAAAAATTAGGTTTTTTTGTGAACAATAAAAAAAATCAAGGAAAAGGGGGATTCGCTAGAACCTGGGGGTTTGTTGGGGTTCAAGCGAACTAGGGTTCATTTGAACACCCTTCAATTTATATTTTCCTTTTGTTTTTTGGGTGGGAAATGTGGGCCCAATAATTAACAGGTTCGGTCGAATAGTAGTTCAGTCGAACAGTAGTTCAGTCGAACAGTAGTTCAGTCGAACAGTAGTTCAGTCGAACAGTAGTTCAGTCGAATAGTAGTTCTATCGAATAGTAGTTCTGTCGAACAGTAGTTTGGTCGAACCCCTTTTTGGTTGGATCGAACTTGTAAGTTCATTCAAACCCCTAAAACCAATTTTTTTTCCATGGGGTCATTTTTTCTCAGTTTTCCTTCCTCCACCAAAATGTAAACCACTATTATGGCTTCACCCTCATGCTTGATTATGCTCACCCTGCCTTTGTCTGCAGGATATATGGAATCAAGTGCAAGACCCTCGAGCACAACCACAGAGAAAGACAAAGGAAAGAAAACAGGCAGAGCTCCACACAAAAAAAAAGACAAAGACCAGATGAAGTACTAGTTCCAAGGAGAACCACTGCAATCTAAGGTCACCATGGAATGGAAAGAGGTCACATACACCAATGTTGGGAACATTGATATCGATGAGTTCAAGCAAAGGGTCAGGGTCAATCCAACAACGAAGAATGCAAGGTTAATCAAAGGCAGTGGAATAGCCAAGGCTGTAGGCTTCCCTCTTGCTCTTGTCGCCCCTGAACTAGTAATGGCTTGCAAGGAAGCATACCAACCCAAAACCTGAACAATAGTGGACAAGGATGGAAACATGCTAGCTGACATGTCTGCCAAAGCAATAACAAGGACCTTTCATATTCCTACCTTTGGGGAAATGGAAACCCCCACCATAAAATATTGCAAGGAAATGTGGGATGAAGATCCTCTTAAATGTAAGAAACTTATAAATTATTATTGGCTAAAGGAGAAGAGGGGCAGTGCTGCAAAAGTTACCAAGGAGATTTTTCACAGTGATTTTTATGAAGATTACCATGATCTAGTAACCCTACTAAGTAGAGTAATGGGCCTTCCTACTACTGCATACTTTCAAGAATGGATGGTCTACTTCATTGAACAAATTCTCCATGGGGAAGATACCACATTCTATTGGGGTGAAATAATTACTGATTGCTTTCATGAGCAATTCATGGCTGTCAAAAAGACATCCAAATTTTACAGGACATCCTACCTAGTCTATTCACTGGTCGAACATAGGAAATACAGGGGCTTATTCAGAGCTCTAGATGAAGAATTTGGCAGAGTTAAAAGTTTATGACAGATACCCTCAACTGTAATTCAGGAACTTCAAGAAAGATTATTGCAGGGTTAATGACGCTTTCATAGGTCATATCATCAAATTGCTTGGGGGTGACTTCAAGAGGAAAGTTTCCCATAGTGCTCGTGCTTTCCTTAATCAATATGCCTTCCAATACATCAAATATCAAAAGTTTACATACATTCGTGCACAAGGCTTCTTGGGAAAACCAAATAAGCTGTCCTGGTATCCTAACTACTATATAATATTGTTGGAGCTCTCTCGATAGCTACGACATGCACACACCCTCTTGAGTAGCAAAATTTTTGAAGGGATTTCTTATCCCCTCTCTTTTGACCAAGGGATGTATGAACTCCATACATCACAATGTGCCCAAAATTCAGAAAAGGAGTTGTTTGAGTACCATTTCAAACTCCACACCACCCAGCCATGGATGGATCCATATGGCCATATCAGGAAAGCGCTTGGACCAAAGTATGCCTATCTACATAGCATTGAGGATTTTTGGGCTAATTGTAAAGATGACAATGAGGTGTGGATGATGCATTATATGCGGTTGACTGTATACTTTCAAAAGAGGGTGAACCTATTCCCATTGCTTGATCAAGTGGAGGAAGATGAGAGCACGATCATGGATCCCTGATATAATGCAGTTGCTAATTGTTCGCTACCACTAATAGATTGGGATGAGCAAGAGGTTGACAACCTCGACATTATAACCAAGCTCATCGAGGCTCGCACAAAAGAGTGGATTAATGGGAAAGTTTCCCAATTGAAATAGCAAGGGGTCACCTTGACTTATGAAGGGCTCGAAAGTGAGCCAAGTGGAACAGATTATGGGGAAACTGCTGCCTCAATAGGAGAAACTTCAAAATCCCCTCCATTCACTCGGTCAAGGAAAAGAAAAGAGACTGATGAGCAACTATCCAATCTGAAATTGTATTCAAGAAAGGCCTTGGAAGGAAAACCTTCCAAGAAACATAAGAAATCGGGCAATGTCACTGAGATGCCCATAATTCAAGAAGATCCACTCCATGAAGGAGAGGAAATGGAGGCTGATCAACCAAAGTCTCCACCAGCTGCCTCCACTACTTTTGATCCTCCACCTACTTCTCAGGCCATGGTGGCTACCTCCCCACCTGCGGTGGACATCTCGGTCCACCTTGCCTCTTCTTCACCAACGGGACCAATCGTAATGATTGATTCTTCCTTTGCCACAACCTCTCCACTTTCTTCTTCTTCCATGTTGCCAACCATGTCTCTTTCATTAGCGACAACAACAATTCTGATACCAACACTTTCACTTCCAAAGGCATTTTTGTGACATATGCAGAATGTCTCATCCAAGATTTCTAAAGTGTTGATTAATCCAACCATCCAGGCTGCCCTAGCGCAGGTTCTTTCTAGCGTCCCTATCTCAAGGCCTCCAACTGAACAACCGGAGATGAAAGCCACAATGCAAATATCTGAGGAATTGGAATGAAAAGAGAGGGAAGTCACAAAGGCATTGGAGGAAGAAGCAGATGACTACCATGAATATCCAGAACATCAACATCTGCAAATTGATAAGGTAGTCTGTGAAGGAGAGGAAAAAAAATATTCTGAGAGTGGTGAAGAAGAAGATGCTGACACTAAATATATTCTAGAAACCTTTGATGCTGACCTTGAGGAAGAGCTGGCTCGCAACTAAGAGATGTTGGGAAGGAAATGGAAAGACAACCCTCCGAAGAAGGAAGACGAGAAGATCATAAAATGGAAGGAAGCATTGAACTTCCAAGAGGTGAGCAAGAAGAAAGCCTCAAGCATGGTAAAGAGGTACCTCTCTCAGAAGGGAAAGAAGAACAAGAAAACAAGGACTATGAAGATGTGCCACCTCAACACAAGGAAGAAGAAAGTAAAGAAGAAGATAAGCTTCAAGAAGAGTTTTGAGCTAACAAGAGTCTGGAAATGGAGCAGCCTAAGGAACATGGGCATGAAGAAGAAAAGGAAGAGGATACTAAAGGGGAGGAAAGTCCCAAGGAAAGCATGCCCATTAAGTCCCCTATCAAATTCCTGATGTTCATCCGAGACTCCGATGAAGAAGAAGGAGAAGACACTAGGACGAAGAAAGAAGCTCCCAAGGATAAAGAGATTGAAATAAAAAAAGATGAAGAGGAGGGTGATTGTGAATCACTCAAAGAAAAGTACAAGATGCTTGAATGGCTGGAGAAGCAACTAATTGAAAAGTAAATTCATGCTCTAAGGGATCCAAGAGCCAGGTTGGAGTTCATCCTGGCCTCAGCCCAGATAAGCACCAAGAAAGAGAAGAAGCCCAAAGTCAGATCCAAGCTGACAATGGACACTTTTGGGTCTAGAATCATACAGGTAGCCACGCCGGTGGTGGGAAAAGAAGGGGTAAGCTACAACGTCTCCACTATAAACTTGGGGAAAGCCACCAGAGAACATAAAGTGGATCACCTTTAGGAGTATATTTCCACGGTGGTGCATTTGATACAACAGGATAAGATTTCCAAGGAAGAACTCAAGGCGCAGGTGGCTGATTTGACAACCTACATTCAACAATGATCAATAGAAGAGCTTCCTACAACATCCTTGGATCCGCCACAACTATTATCCAAAGATCAAGTTGACAAACTCAAGAAAAGGAAGAACTTGGCTAAGACCACGGATGACTGGTTCCAACAAGTCCTATATCTGGGAAACATGGGCATCAGTCATGCTGTTAGGAAAACAAACAAGTTCTTGGAGGTGCAAAAATATCTTGAGGGAACAAGGAAGTTCTACACTAACTTCTCGAGGATGTATGGGTCCACTTACCCCAAAATTGAGGCCATCCTCAAACTACCAAAGAAAACTTGGGAAAATGAGCTTTTATTGAAGGAGGATGATCATTGGCTAGTGGATATGTGAAAGCTGGACTTCGACCATTGAAAAGAAATATTGGAGCAGGTACTTTACAAGGTAGATCCAGATATTGATTAGGCCAAGGATGTTAGGGAAGATTGCATTTAGTATTTGAAACTAATGACGAGATATGATATGCCTTTCATTCAAATTGATCCAGATAAGATAACGTCTCATTTCCACAATAAGATGGAGGACGAAATGTCAGACGAGATCACCACTGATTTCCTGAGTTTTGTTGCCTGAGCCTTCACCCAATCTAAAAAATTCAGAGACCACACTACCAAGTACAATGGAGACTGGGAAAAGCTCACAAATCGATCCAAGAAATGGAGTTACCAAGTGTTGTAATCTAAAATTATGGAAGTCGATAAGCTCCAACTGCTGATTTTGAAGTTCATGGAGTATGCTTCTTTGAAAAAGTGGGAAGGGAACCCTATTATTGATGAAGAACTCCTTGCAGAATAGCTACAACAAAGGCAATTAGCAAAAAGACAAAATGCTACAGTGCTACCACTAGAAGAAAAAATAGGAAAAAGGACAATGTTGTATTCTAAATTGTAATATATTTGGTGGTAGGTGGAACCCTTGTTTGTAGTGAATCTTGGACACACAATGCAAATCAATCTTGGCCATTCATTCTACTTTTTGGACACTATAAATAGGGGGTCTCCTCTCATTTTCAAGAGAGAGTTGAGTTGTCATAATGACATGTTGCTGAAATTTTAATAGAAATTCATTACTTGGTGGATTCTTGAGTTTCTTGGAATTTTTCATGATTCATCTCCCATAGTTAGCTGATTTAGTTAGATCAACTTTGTTGTTTCAGTTAGTTTTAGATTGCTTTGATAGATTTAGAAATTTTGTTCAATGGTTATGAAGATTTTTGCTGTATTGATGCCTTTCTTGTCCATACTTTTTGTTGTTTACTAATGGTAGATAGCTATGTAAAGTTAGTCCGCACTTAAATTGAAAGTTGCTCCAAAATTTTATCTTTTTTCATGCATGTATATGGTGAATGAATGGTAGAAAATTTTCAATCTTTAGAAGATAACACAAATTTCATGACACTGTGAGTTTTTTGGTTAAGTGGAATTATGTTTGAAGGAAGTTGTGCACAGTAGAACCCTCCATGATCACTATTTATAGTTAGTTTCAAATCCAGGAACCTCTTATATTCCTTGCCTTTTTTCCCTTTTTTTTAGAAGTGACCTATGCTAAGGTTCATTGCACATTGTAAAGCCAAACCTTAAGGTAACATTGAAGTTTCAGATTGTTGTTCGAACCTACAATGAATTTCACATCAACTTCCCATCTTAGGGAACTTCATTTTCAAGATCCACTTCGTCTACATCAAGCTTACATAAGTCTGCCCTGTGATTACTAGTAAATCACATCAAACATTAACTAAGGAGTTCCATGCAAGTCATGACCTGACACCCGAGAGACCTTGGGGTGATTTTTAGCAACTTATTGTTGGAGATTTCCTTTCAAGAGAGGTAGTGCATCTATGTATTACCTGTGTTGAGAAAGTGTGAAAAAAACCCATTAACAGAACTGGCGCTAGAAGGAGGGCTAGGCTAAGCTGGATCAAATTGGATTGTTCTCCCTTGAAAGATTTCAAAGAGTTTTAAGGTCAACACCAAACAAAGGGGAATTTCAAGAGTTGTAGCCCCCCACAAGGGCTAGGCGAACCAAGGAAGGGGACATCACTTCCTCCTCTTCTTCTATCTCATCCTCCAACCAGCCACTCCAAACTACCTTTGGGCCTCATCTGTCCCATAGCCAGGGAGCTACCTCTCTCCCTACCCTTCAAGTCCAAGGTACAGTCCTGATTGTCGCTGCCCCTATGCAGCCCCAGGTTACTATTCCCCAACATCAAATACCACCCTCGCCTCCCTTCATGGCTTGGTTGGCACAAAATCCTTCTCCATTACACTTCAATGCTTACCATGACATGCCCAAGAATCCAGAGAGATTCTGCATGAATTTTAATCCTCACGATCTACAAAGGACAACAGAAGAACACATTAAGATATTTGAAACAACAATCAAAGATATGCAGATTGATCATGAGGACATGGCATGTCGAGTCTTTCCATACTCATTAGGAGAAGAATCTTTTTATTGGTATATCAATTTTCTGAGGGGATCCATTACTTCATGGGACCTTCTGATGAATGTCTTCCTACAAAAATACATAATTCTGATCAACCCTTCAAAGTTGTACTGATAGTTTATGTCCATCCACAGGGAAGTTAATGAACCAATCAACTCCTTCAATGATTATTTCCATCGCGCTTACATGAGGCTTTAGCCTCCTTATGTGCTCAATGATGTTGATGCCCTGCTGGTCTATTACCCAACATTGGATAGTCTTACGACGACATTGGTAAAGAGAATGTGCCCACTACCTACTACACTGGTGCATGCCTATTCAGAGGTAGTCATTTCTAATACTGATTTGGGACAAAACATTTCCGGTCCGCTACCTTCTTTGGGCCCAGTGGCTCATCTGATGCAAGTTCAAGGGCTCAACCAAGCATTTGCTCATTAGACACCTCTTATGAACCAAGTGTCGCAACTGCTCATAATTCCTCATCTAGGACAACCCTTGAACCAAGCACCCCCTATGCCTACATATATGCAGCCCCAACAACAGCATACCTACTCCCAAGTTCCCCAACAGTAGCAAGCATATCAACAACAGCCTCAAGCACCCCTATACTTGCCAAGGCCAAAATTTTCTCCCGCTCAGTAGAACCAACCTACTGCCCCACCCATTTTCCTTCAAAATCAAGTAACACAACCAAGCAATTTAGAGAAATATTGACTGGATGAGCTGATGGAGATGATCAAAAAGATTTCCAAGAAGATGACGCACTTAAGAAACCAGAACAACCAGCTACAAGCCTCCCAACGCAGCATTCAGGCTAATTTCAACAAAGATAACATGGATAATCGATATAACAGAGATGATCGACAAGCCAACACCTTTTCTGGACAGAATTATGACAGAGGACAGAATTCAAATCAGAACTTCGATAGGAGACCTTCCCAAAGACATAATCAAATGTGGAATACGAGGCCTAACAATGGAGGTGTTCCCACCCCTCTTGATTAGCCCACTAGCATGAAAAAGACTACTAGTGGAGTATACCTAGCTAAGGCTACTCTGTCGGGATGGTGTCAGATTCATAAGAAAAACATACATTTTGAGTTTGACTGCACTGAATTCCAAAGAGCAGCTAAAATCTTCCAAGTGGAGGTTCAAAATGCCATGGACAATGCAAATTACAAAGACATAGTCATATCTGAGCCGTATAATTATTCTGTGCTCGTGGTCAACCAGGCCCCATTCCCAAGCAGTGAAAGAAATGAACCTAAGGTTGCCACAACATCCCCACAAACTAAAGAGGTCAAAGAGGTAAGTAACGACAAATTTTTATCTCAGTTGTTTGATTCAATAGATAATGGTCCCTTAGATGATGAAGAACCCTGAGAGGATGAAGTACACACATTCCATTAGAGAGCCATACCTTATTACTTGAGGAACAGACAAGTAGGGGGGCCATTTACTACATCCACTCTACCCAATTACTTCACCACCCCACCAGATCCCAATGCTAGCAACAATCTCGGTCTTCCTCACATGCCTACTCAATATCTCAACAAGGATAGGCCATTAGATCAACCCCACAACCAGCCACAAAACAAGGCTCAAGGTCAGCCCCATAATCAATCAAGCCAAACACAAGCCTAGTCCGCTAGCTCTACTATAGGTAAAGCCTTTGAATATGAAATCGAACAAATGGGTGAATATGTCATTGAGGGGTTCAAGAAAGTTAAAATCAGCCTGTCTACTTTTGAGTTGCTCAAGGTCCCTGCTATAAGGCATGCCTTCTTTAGGGTAATTAATGGAACTCCTTCCTCTAAAGAAACACAAGAAACATCAGCCAAAAGGGTCACCTTTGAAGAACCTAGATAGGAACCTGGTGCAGGAGCACCTAGGATAACCTCCATAGTTAGGGCATTTTGGCTTGTATCTGACATTAGCCAAGTCAGAGTTGTTATGTATTTGTTTTGGAACTTAGAGGGTCATTGTTGTGGTTAGGTGAATTAGTCATTAGGACTAAGATTCACCAAAGTTTAGTCATCACTGATAGTTTAGCTTTAATTAGCCTTAATAGCCTATGTTGGGATTTGAGTCTTAAATGTGTCTAAACACATGAATGTTGTTAGAAAGATGCCATGAGGCAGTTAAGGGAGTTGGATGCTCGAAATATAGGAGATAGAGGTCCTAGGAGTTAGGAAGAGGGCATAATGGTAAGATGCCAAAAAGTTGTTAAAAATTTTCCATGACAACATTTGCCATTATGGCAAATGTTGCATGCAACTCGGTTATCTTGGATCCCCTAAAAGATAGGAGTGTGGGATCGGCCAACATCCCTAAAAACATGGTAAATGGCATCTATGAAAGGAGGGTCGAATGCAAGCAGTTAGTCTTTTGTAATCAAGTTTTTGTTTTGTTGGAATAGAAGAACTCTGCAATTTCTGTGTTCTACCGAATGCTTTGACTGACTATGCTTTTAATTGAGTTAGATTTTTTGTTTTGGTGTTGGATTTGTGTTTAGAAGGTAGATTTAAGCTTTTTTCCTTTTGTAAGCAAGTTAATTTGAGTTAGTTTAGTGTTCTAAATTCATAAGTTAAGGTTTAGAGGGTTTTCTGGTCCTATTCTAACCAGTCAGTCTTTTCATGGCTCCCCCATGAAATCTAGCCACGGGAATTTCCTGAGAATAGATGGATTTGTTAGGGGAGTCATTAATCTATACATATTTAGGGTTAGGAATCATGAAGAGTCGAGCAAGCATTTTTAAAATCAAACCCTAAGCGAGCTTAGAGAGCCCGGTTAAGAGGTTTGACAGTGAAGAATAGGAAAATATAAACAGGGGATGAAGGTACAGTAAAAAACAAGTACAGTTCTAGGTAGGGTACGGTCACATCATAACATGCTAAGAGGATTGAGAGTTTTTCAATCCATTTGTTGAGGTAAGGAACAAGAAATTAGTAGGATCCTAGTAATTAGGTCTTTTAGCCCTAGTTGACCTAGATAATAGGAAACCAGTGTACGAAGGGATTAGGAGACAAAAACCTTGTGAATCTTTTAGAGGATCAAAAAGGGTACTTAAATGTGAAACTTGTTCTTCAGGTTATTTTGGAAAGTTTGGGCAAGAGAGACAAAAAAGTCACTATCAAGGGCTACAAGGGATTAGGCCTCTTCAAGACCAAATCTTGGAATCGGTAAGAGTGAAGATTGAAGACCATCTAAGACGGATCCAATTGGATGTATAAGGCTTGTTTCCAGTATGTTTGGCACCCCTGCAATTAGTTCAAGATTTTATGTGATGTTGGCACTTAGAGCCTTCTAAGTGTAGGGGAGAGTTTGCCAGATCCAAGTGGTGTCAATCTTTCAAGGTGAAGCACAAGTTGTGAAACTCTTGGAGAGGAGTTGGAATAGGACTTAGTTAATGATCTAAGCCTAACCAGAACCTAGAAGCTATCAAGTTCCTGGATGAAGATAGGGAAAAGTCTTCCTAGCTAGTTGTGCAAGCAAACCAAGGAACACTCACACCATATTGGTATCAGAGCCAGGTTTGATCAGGCTTGTGATTGATGTTGCAACCCACTGAATCAGTAGGAGAGAATACACCAGAGGAAGATAGAACCATGGTGACTAACGCTGAGTTAGCCAAAAAAGTAGAAGAACAAGAAGAGGATAACTGGCTGCTAAGAGAAAGGTTGTCCCGAATGGAGAAGCTCTTGGATGAAGTCCAAGAAAAGGTAGACAAGGTAAAGGATAAGATAGATCTGAAGGAAGAGAAGGAAGCAAAGGAAAAGGAATTGGATTTGGAGGAGGAAGCTCCAACACCTGACCGTGTTCTTTCAGAAGAACCCTTCTTGAATGCACTACAGGCCTTAAGTGGCAAAGCTTTGGAAGGTGTGCCACTATTCAGTGGACAAATGGATCCTGATTCAGTCATGGACTAGATTGAAAGCATAGAGAATCACTTTGAATGTGATGGTATAACAGAATCCCAAAAGGTTAAGGTGGCCAAGTCAAGGTTGAGAGGTTCAGCTCTCACATGGTGGAAGTTTGTGCAAACTAAAAGAGAGAAAGAAGGAAAGGGTCCTATAGTTACATGGAGAGGCATGGTAACCAAAATAAAGCAGACCTACCTACCTAATGACTATGAATTCTAGTTGCATAGGAGAAGACATAATCTTAGAAAAAAAGATTTGGATTTCCAAGCATACACCGAGGAGTTCCAAAAGTTGTGCCTCAGATCAAAGGTGGCTGAAGATGAAAGCATCAAGCTAGCAAGGTATTTGAATGGACTTAAATGGTCTATTCAAGAAGACATGAGCCTAGTGAACTTCAAAACCATCTGCCAATGTTATCAAATGGCCTTAAAGATAGAAGAGAAAACCAAAAGGAAGCAAGAGCAAACCTCCAAGAGTAGAGGTAAAGGAAAAGACAGTAGAGGACAAAGAGGTGGTTATGGTGGAAGGAGTTCGGAATCAAAGGCTCAAGGAGAAGTCAGGTACTCTGAGCAGCAAGAAGGATGCTCTAGTAGAGGTGGTAGAGGAAGAGGCTCTAGCTCTAGAGGAAGAAGTGGAGGACAAGGAAGGGGCAGTTACTTTGCCAATATGAAGTGTTATCACTATAACCAAATGGGACACCCGGCCTATAGGTGTCCAGAGAAAGGTAGTACTTCACAAGGAGGTGATAGGAGAACTAATCTTGTTCATGATGAGACAAATATAGTAGAGAAACATTCTGAGGTACCATTAAATTCAGAGGAAGGTGAGAACCTCATGATGAGGAGAACTTTGATCAAGGAGTCAGTTAAAGAAGAACCAAGCCAAAGGAGGTCCCTATTTAGGATAAAGTGTAAAATGATGGGGAAAGTATGTAGAGTCATCATTAACTCAGGGTCTACTGGCATTATTGTGTTAGAGGAGACAGTCAGCAAGCTAAAATTGACAAGGATACCCCACACCAATCCTTACAAGGTCACATGGCTCAATAAAGGCCAACATGTCTTGGTAAATGAACAAATATGGGTGGAGTTCTCAATTGGAAGGTACAAGGACAAACTCTTGTGTGATGTGTTGCCAATGGATGCATGTCACTTGCTCCTAGGTAGACCATGGAAATTTGATCGCCAAGCTATGCATGATGGAGTAAATAACTCTTCTACTTTCAAGAAGGATAAGGTAACATTTAGAATTCAGTCACTGTTAGAAGATACAGAGGTGAAGATAGCAGGTACTAATTTGCTCATGGTTGGTGAAAAAGAGTTCTTAGAAGCCTTGGAAGAAGGAGAAGGAGTAGGCTATGCACTAGTGTTAAGGCCAAGAGAGGTAAGTAATGACAAAGCAGCTGAGAAGCCAGAGTTACCTAAAGAAATATAGGAAATATTGCAGACCTATGAAAGCATTGTAAGCAATGGACAACAAGCAGCATTACCCCCTAAAAGAGCCATAAGTCATAGGATAGACTTGATACCAGGGGCTACCCTACCAAATAAGGCAGCCTACAAGATGACCCCTCAACAAAATGAGGAAATAGCTAGACAAATACAAGAACTCCTAAACCAAGGTCTCATTAGAAAAAGCATCAGTCCATGTGTAGTACCCACTATCCTAGCACCTAAAAAGGGAGGGGAATGGAGGCTTTGTACTGATTCAAGGTCCATAAATAAGATAACCATTAGGTATAGGTTCCCTATCCCTAGAATTGAAGACCTAATGGATTGTCTAGGTGAAGCTAAGTACTATACCAAGATAGACTTAAAGAGTGGTTATCACCAAATCAAAATACATGAGGGAGATGAGTGGAAAACAACTTTCCAAACCAATGAGGGTTTATATGAGTGGCTGGTTATGCCATTTGGGTTGTCTAATGCCCCCTCCACATTCACGAGACTCATGAATGAAATCCTCAAAGACTACATTGGTAAATTTGTAGTGGTGTATCTTGATGATATACTGATTTATAGCAAAACAAGAGAAGAGCATCTCAAACAGATAGAGTTGGTTTGCAAGAAGCTGCAGGAGGAGAAATTGATGATCAATTTAGAAAAGTGTGAATTCATCAAGATAGAGCTGGTGTACCTTGGATTTGTACTATCACATGGCAACTTGAAAATGGATAGTAGCAAAGTGGAAGCCATCCTCAATTGGACTACTCCAAGGACAGCAACAAAGGTAAGAAGTTTTCATGGCCTTGCTCAATACTATAGAAAGTTCATAAGACAATTTAGTGCTATTTGTGCTCCTATGTTGGATACCATTAAAGGAGGAATGAAGACTAAATTTGTGTGGAATGAACAAGCTAACAAAAGTTTTGAGTTGTTAAAGGAAAAGATAGCTACCCAACCTATTTTGGTGTTACCAAGCTTTGAAAAGCTATTCACTATTGAGTGTGATGCAAGCAATGTGGCTATTGGAGTTGTTCTCAGCCAAGAGGGTAGACCGGTGGCTTTTCATTCAGAAAAATTAAGTGAAGCCAAGAAGAAGTATTCTTCTTATGACCTTGAGATGTATGCATTGGTCCAAGCTCTAAGGAAATGGAGGCACTACTTGCTTCCCAAGGAATTCATAGTGTATTCAGACAACCAAGCACTTAGTTTCCTGAATTCACAAGAGAAATTGAGTCACAAATACATGAAGTGGGTGGAATACCTGCAAGCTTATACCTTCAATATCAAGCACAAGAAAGGAGTACTCAACAAGGTGGCAGATGCCTTGAGTAGAAGAGTCCTCACCATACAAGAAATTCAGTTGAAGAGCATGGGAATAGATCATTTCAAGGATCTATATTCAGATGATGAAGATTTTGCAGACATTTATAAGGTATGTGCTGAATACAAGAATCATTTTCATAGTAGATATGATGAATATACTTTGCAAAGTGATATTTTGTTTAAAGGGAATCAGCTATGTGTCCCTAGAGGCTCCATTAGAGAGAATTTAATACAAGAAAAGCACAATGGTGCATTGAGTGGTCACTTTGGGATCACAAAGACTCAAGAACTTGTTCAAAGGTTCTATTATTGGCCAAGAATGAATCTAGATTTTAGGAGGTATGTGGAAAGTTGTATAGTATGTCAAAAGGCCAAGGGTACTTCTTCAAATGCAGGCCTATACCAACCACTGCCTATTCCTAATAGGCCATGGGAATGCTTGAGTATGGATTTTATAGTTGGGTTACCCAAGACAAGACAAGGCATGGATAATGTTTATGTAGTTGTGGACAGATTCAGCAAGATGGCTCACTTTGTGCCATGTAAAACAACCAATGATGCCAGTCAAATAGCCTATTTTTTCTTCAAAGAGATAGTAAGGATACATGGGTTACCTATGAGCATTGTGTCAGACAGAGACACCAAGTTCATGAGTCATTTTTGGAAGACTCTTTGGCAGAGATTGGGAACTAATTTATCTTTTGGATCTGCATACCATCCCCAAACTGATGGTCAAACCGAAGTTGTTAATAGAAGTATTGGAAATCTTTTAAAGTGCTTGACCAAGGAGTATGGTCAACAATGGGATCAGTTGATTGGACAAGCTGAATATGCCTATAATGACACGGTGAACAGGTTAACAGGGAAGAGTCCCTTTTAAATTGTCTATGGTCTACATCCTAGAGGAGTCTATGAACTAAGAGACTTAAAGGGTGGAGTCAAGGGAAGTGGATATGATGATGATTTTTCCTATGCAATGCAGGAAATTCATGATACAGTCAGGAAGACATTGACAGAACACAACATGAAGCATAAGACCAAGGTGGATGAGCATAGGAGAGAAGTTCAGTTCAATGTTGGAGACTTGGTGATGGTACATCTAAACAAGTCCAGGTTACAGAAAGGAGTCCCTCACAAGTTGCATATGAAGAGGATAGGTCCCTGTCCTATCTTAGCAAAGTATGGAAATAATGCTTTTAAAGTGGAGCTACCGGAAGATAGTGGACTATCCCCTGTTTTCAATATTGCAGACCTGGTTCATTACAAAGGACCACCACCAAACATGGATCAAAGTCTCAATGAAGTCATCCAAGATGTGGAAGAGCTCAACCTACCTTCTGCTACAGTCAAACAAGCTGACAGAGTACTGGATACCAGGGTCTACAAGAAGACTAGAACCAAGGAATACAAGGAACATCTGATAAAATGAAATGGACAACCTGATGCTGATGCAGTGTGGATCAAAGAATCAGAGTTCAAGAAGTTGGGCATTGATCCCAACTTACTCAATCCAAGGGTGGATTGAACTCTTTTGTTTTGGGGAGGATGGTGTAGGAACACCTAGGCTAACCTCCATAGTTAGGACATTTTGGCTTGTATCTGACATTATCCAAGTCAGAGTTGTTATGTATTTGTTTTGGAACTTAGAGGGTCATTGTTGTGGTTAGGTGAATTAGTCATTAGGACTAAGATTCACCAAAGTTTAGTCATCACTGATAGTTTAGCTTTAATTAGCCTTAATAGCCTATGTTGGGATTTGAGTCTTAAATGTGTCTAAACACATGAATGTTGTTAGAAAGATTCCATGAGGTAGTTAAGGGAGTTGGATGCTCGAAATATAGGAGATAGAGGTCCTAGGAGTTAGGAAGAGGGCATAATGGTAAGATGCCAAAAAGTTGTTAAAAATTTGCCATGACAACATTTGCCATTATGGAAAATGTTGCATGCAACTCGGTTATCTTGGATCCCCTAAAAGATAGGAGTGTGGGATCGACCAACATCCCTAAAAACATGGTAAATGGAATCTATGAAAGAAGGAGGCTTGAATGCAAGCAGTTAGTCTTTTGTAATCAAGTTTTTGTTTTGTTGGAATAGAACTCTGCAATTTCTGTGTTCTACCAAATGCTTTGAGTGACAGTGCTATTACTTGAGTTAGATGTTTTATTTGTGTTTAGAAGGTAGATTTAAGTGTTTTTCCTTTTGTAAGCAAGTTAATTTGAGTTTGTTTAGTGTTCTAAATTCATAAGTTAAGGTTTAGAGGGTTTTCTGGTCCTATTCTGACCAGTCAGTCTTTTCATGGCTCCCCCATGAAATCTAGCCACGAGAATTTCCTGAGAATAGATGGATTTGTTAGGGGAGCCATTAGTCTATACATATTTAGGGTTAGGAGTCATGAAGAGTTGAGAAAGCATTTTTAAAATCAAACCCTAGATGAGCTTAGAGAGCTCGGTTAAGAGGTTTGACAGTGAAGAATAGGAAAATATAAGCAGGGGATGAAGGTACAGTACGGAACAAGTACAGTTCTAGGTAGGGTACAGTCACATCATAATATGCTAAGAGGATTGAGAGTTTTTCAATCCATTTGTTGAGGTAAGGAACAAGAAATCAGTAGGATCCTAGTAATTAGGGCTTTTAGCCCTAGTTGACCTAGATAATAGGAAACCAGTGTACGGAGGGATTAGGAGACAAAAACCTTGTGAATCTTTTAGAGGATCAAAAAGGGTACTTGAATGTGAAACTTGTTTTTCAGGTTATTTTGGAAAGTTTGGGCAAGAGAGACAAAAAAGTCACTGTCAAGGGCTACAAGGGATTAGGCCTCTTCAAGACCAAATCTTGGAATCGGTAAGAGTGAAGATTGAAGACCATCCAAGATGGATCCAGTTGGATGTATAAGGCTTGTTTCCAGTATGTTTGGCACCCCTGCAATCAGCTCAAGATTTTATGTGATGTTGGCACTTAGAGCCTTCTAAGTGTAGGGGAGAGTTTGCCAATTCAAAGTGGTGTCAGTCTTTCAAGGTGAAGCACAAGTTGTGAAACTCTTGGAGAGGAGTTGGAACAGGACTTAGTTAATGATCTAAGCCTAACTAGAACCTAGAAGCTATCAGGTTCCTGGATGAAGACAGGGAAAAGTCTTCCTAGCTAGTTGTGCAAGCAAACCAAGGAACACTCACACTAGAACCCGTGATCTAGGAGATCATAGGGAAAAAGAAGGATATTCCCTCAAATTAGTCTACGGGTAAGCAGCCCACAAAAGAATTTAATCAAAACAATAGGCAAAACTCCAAGGATAAGTCCTTTGGGCAGATTAAGGATGAGACTGGGTATAAGAACAAAGCTCAAGTAGCTCAGATAGACATGCCAATGAGCCTCTTCCAAGGAAATTTGGAAACACCACCTTTCTGTTGGTGTAATTAATTATTTAATTACACTTTAGCATAAGTTTACTTAGGCATATTTCAATTCCTAGGTTAATTGTAATTTTTATCTAGCTGAGCTGTCTTTTTGCTCAAGATAAGATTAGGGTTGTGCATGTCTTTCTTTTTTGCAAGATTTCCTTTTTGAAGGCTTTTGTATTATTTGTAAAACAATTACATTCAGTAATCTATATTCTGGTTTTTTCTTGCACATATTTGCTCTGAGGGTTTACAGAACATCTCTTTTTTTTGTTCTGAATATCTGTTGCATGTGATAGGTGATTGCATGCAGGTGATTCTTGGGGACTGTGAAGTTGGTTTTTCAACTTCTATATGGTATCAAAGCTCCAAACCTATGGCTAACTATTCATGATTTGAAGATATTCTCTCACAACGTTTTCTTCTGTGCAAGCATTTCAAGCCAGGCTAATTTTTTGTGGACCTGGGGGTACACAATTTTTATATGCATTTTTGGGAAAAACAGGCATCTCCATCGCATTCAAAGCACCCAAAAACCCTAGAAACACCTTTCGTTTCATCGATTTTGGAGAAATTTGAAAAACAGGCAAAAAAATTAGCCAGAGAGGTCATACAGCCTCGCCAGCTCGCTTCCTGAGACAAAAATTTAAAAAAAAAAATTAATTAAAAAAAATCAAAAAACAAGAGAAGTTTTGTGTAGCTAGTATTAAACCAACCGTGCCACCACCGTGTCGCCTCCACCATCCCAGCGTCAGTGACTCCTCCACTTAGCACCACTCCGCCCAACAATAGCCCCGCAGGCTTATTCCTACTAAGCCGACAGTCATTTGTGATTGGGAGCTCACTAGACTTAGCTCCATTGGGATTCTTAGTCCCAACTGAGGTCATTTGGGCATCCAAGAGCTGAGTGAAAACCTAGCATATTTTTTATAAGTGGATGGTTTTATGTGCGACCGGGAGCTGAAGGCGAAGGTACTAATTTTTTTGCCCCTGATTAGTGCTAGAAGGGCCTTTTTACAAGGTTTTTTTTCTTTTTTGGCATAACTTGGGCATATGACATCGATTTTTTGCAAATGAGATATCACCAAATAGCTAATTCCAAGAACTTCATAGTGGTGGTGGTCTAATTTTTTGATTTTTTAGTTTTGATGCATTTTTCGGCCTCTAAAGTCAAAGTTGTTGTTTTCACTCCAGAGGGCATATCTTTTGCCTCAGTTATCGGTTTTTCGAAAACAAATAGGTGTTGGAAAGCTGGTTCTGTCCTTGTCTCAGATCTTAGACCTAATTTTTGTAGAATTTTCTCTAGGTATCTATTTTTTTTTTATCAAAACTCAACATTTTTTTGGGTTATTTTCTTGGGAAGCATGCAATCAGGAGTTTTTTATAGATCAAAGGGGATTTTTTTTCTTTGAGAGTATATATTTTTGTTTTCTATCATGGATACACATAATATTTCACCCCTTACTCCATTCAACTATTTTGGTTGGAAAAAAAATGGAGATTCACTTGAAACACAAAGGGTTGTACAGGGTAACCATGGGTACAAAAGTTGAACCTACAAGTGCTGCTAAAAAGAGAAAATGGTTTAATAGGTGTGATGAAGCTTTTGGTACATTATGCTTGTTTGTTTCTTCAGATCTTCTTTTTCATGTTGAGTCTTGCACTACACCCAATCAGATCTGGACTACTTTGGATTATTTGTTTGGGAAGCAGGATACTATGAGAGGGTTTTAGTTGGAGAATGAGATTATTGGCTTAATCCTAGGGATTTTGACAGCATCCAGGAGTTTTTCACCAAAATTAAGTCTCTTAGATTGCAGTTGTCATAGTGTGGTGTTCAAAAAGAAGACTCTCAGTTGATATTGTTCATTCTTTCTAAGCTTGGACCAGATTATTCAATTTTTGTTTCTACCTTTTATGCCACTAGGGATGCACTTGGTACGAGATTCACTATGCCATATCTTGATGACTTTTCTTCATCTCTTACTCAAGAGCAATCTAAGTTGTCTAGCATGGGCACGACGAAACCTTCATCATCATCTCAAGCACTTATTGCATCACAGGAACCCAGAGATCAAAAGGATTCTACAGGCAAAGGCAAGAAATAGAAATAAAAGGATTCCAAACCTCATGAGCAGCAAAAGGCATCCTCATATTCATCCTCCTCTTCTAAGGGGAAATCTTCTAGGAAGGAGAAGGGTCCATGTGCATATTGCAAGAGGGAAGGACATGCATAACATAATTGCTACAAGAAGGACATTGATGAGCTGAAACATCTTCTTCAAAAACATCAGATTGATTTTCCTTCTAGGATGTCTGCATAATCTTCTTCCCCTCATTCTTCTTCTTTAGAGCAGCATGATAGGGGCATAGCTGGTTTACATACTTCATCAAATATTAAGGGACATTCTCTTTGTGCATCTTCAGGTGTTGGATTAGGGAGATGGCTTCTCGATTCGGGATCATCTCATCATATGACATCTTCATAGTCTATGTTCACTTCCTTTAAGCCTTGCACTATGACTCCCATTTTGATGGGAAACAACACTTACATGAGTGTTATAGGGAAGGGGTCTATTATTTTTGGGGAAAAATCCTTTTAGGATGTCTTGTGTGTCCCTCACCTGACAAACAACCTTCTTTCCACCTATTAGATCAAACATGGAGGCACTGGGAGATCTTTGGAGTTCACACCTGATTCAGTTATCATTAGAGACTTGGAAAGTAGAGTAGTTATTGCTATTGGGATAGTGGATCACTCATCTTGGTTGTATTCCTTTACTGATTTTGCTACTCACGGTGCCTTTTTTCCTACAGTTGTTCCTCACACTTCTAGTGTGAATCATCATTCATAGGAGACATTTGGCTTCTTGAACATTGGTGTTCTCACTTTGGACCTAGTTCTTGATCCTTTTGTTTCACCTCCTATTGTAGTTGCAAATACTTCTATGACTACAGATGTGGTTTCTTCCATTTGAGTGTAGTAGGACATTGTTGATCATTCATCTTTGGAGGTTTCTATTCAATCTTCACCTACTTTGACTTCTTCATTTTTTAAAGTCACACCTATTTTTGTGGAGACATCTTGGGATACACCTACTTCACCTTCAGAGATTGCATTCATTCGGCCTCTTCCCTCTCATTTCTTTCAGGAGATGTAGTTTCTTCAGTTCTTTTGGAGCTACTTCATTCTAGGGGGATCTGTGGTCTCCTCTTTCCTCTCTTCTCAGGGGGTTCATTTATGTATCTTTGTGATGGATGGTGTCCTTGGGGGGCCTTATGGAGTCCTCCATCTTTCATCACTTAGCTAGTTTGCATTCTATTTTGGGGAGGATTTTTGTTCCCATGTGGTTTTCACCTTTACCCCATTTGATTTAGTTTGCATTGCATTTTTAAATGGGTACCTGATCAAGCCTTGTTGTTGGGACTCATCTCTTGCATAATAATTTTCTTCTCCCTAAGTGGCACTTATGGGGGGTGTTGGTGTAATTAATTATTTAATTACACTTTAGCATAAGTTTACTTAGGCATATTTTAATTCCTAAGTTAATTGTAATTCTTATCTAGTTGAGTTGTCTTTTTGCTCAAGATAAGATTAGGTTTGTGCATGTCTTTGTTTTTTGCATGATTTCCTTTTTGAAGGATTTTGTATTATTTGTAAAACAATTACGTTCAATAATCTATATTTTGGTTTTTGCTTGCACATATTTGCTCTGAGGGTTTACAAAACATCTCTTCTTTTTTGTTTTGAATATCTGTTGCATGTGATAGGTGACTGCATGTAGGTGATTCTTGGGGACTATGAAGTTGGTTTTTCAACTTCTACACTTTCCTCACTACCATCCGGATATTTGGGAAGAATTTGCACAACTGCCTACTTGATTGAGGAGCATCGGCTAATGTTATTCCCCTTGCAGTGTGCAAAGCTCTTGGGATTACTCTGACACCTTCAAGAAGGAAAGTGATCCAACTGGAAAAAATAGAGATTAACATAGTGGGAGAAATGAATCAGATCCCAATGCAGATTGTTGTAGATCCAAGGGTACAACAAGTCATTTATATTCAAGTGGTGGACATCCTCGACACCTATGAGCTTATCCTTGGGTGAGACTTCACTAGAACATTGAATGGATATGTTGCAATAGATCATTCTCACATGTGGTTAACATGGAGAGGACTGCCCAATCAAATTCATATAGACCGCAAGTCTTGTATGAAGTACATGATCACGGAGTACAACAACACTAACGAGGTGTTGTTTGTTGAGACAGAACTAGGAAATTATTGTCCCTTCACCTATTAAGAAGAATTAGAACCCCAAGAAGAAGAACTGGCTACAAAAGTACTCTTGGTGAAATGTAGTCCTCTAGCTAACCTCACCTAGATGCCTCAAAGTATAGAGATGTTGGTGGAATCAGATGAACTTGATGAAGAAAATGACTTGGGGGTGCTGAACAGTTTCCAAGATTTCATGGAGAAGTGTATACAAGACTAGCTCATCCTGGGTGCCAGAATGAATTTCCATGATCTCTTGCTACCAAATTGGTGTAGAGTTCACAACACTACACATTTTGAGTTTGAGTGTTTCTTGTGCCAAATAGTCGTAGAGCATGTCAAGGGACTAGCCATCCCTCCAAGTGAAATGCCAAAGGAGATACCAACAGAGTATCCTACTGCCAATCACACTGAATTAACACATCTACCCACGGTTGTGGAGGCAACCACCAAGCCAAAATTAAATGAAAGCCTAGTTGGATCCGACATCAAAGAGCTTTCCAAGTTTTGGATGTTTTTCTTTGATGGATCCAAGTCCAAGCAAGGATTCAGTGTAGGATTCGAGCTCATCATCCCAATGGGTAAGACCTTTCTTGCTACCCATCGATTGTAGTTTTATTGCACCAACAACGTAGTCGAGTATGAAGCTCTAGTGCATGGTCTTCTTATGGCCTTAAAGAAAAATGTCAAAATGTTGCAGGTTTTTGGTGATTCTGAGTTGGTAATCAAACAAGTTAGAAAATTATACTCCTATCACAATAGAAGGCTAGCTAACTATAGACATAGGGTTTGGGATCTTCTAGAGGGTCTAGATGCTTTTAATATTCAGCTAATCCCATGCTCCCAGAATCACACAACTGATGCTCTGGCTCAAGCAGCTAACACACTACAACCGCTTTCCCTTTCAAGTCTCAAATGCTTCACAGTTGAGTTAACATCCATGCCATCCATTCCAGATAATGTCACTCACTTTCAAGTCTTCAATGATGATAAGCACATCCTTGAGTTCATCATGAGTTCCAATGTGTTTGCTACACAAATAATATATGAAGCTGAGTCAGAAGAAGCTGAATTAGACATAGGAGTTATCCTCAAGGTATCGTTTAGCTAGAGTGTATATTTGATTTGGATCAAATTAAAGACCAAGACTAGCAGGAAAAGAAAGAATTCATTAGCAATCAATGTGACGTCCACAACCTCAGAACAGCCAAGGAAATCAAAAAATTTTTTATTGGCAAGGTGTGTACTACAAAAGAAAAGAAAGGGATTGTTGATGCTCTTCAAAAGTATCACAATGTGGTAGCATGGAGCTATGAAGATCTTAAAACTTATGATACCTCTATCATAACACACACCATTCCTCTCAGGCCAGATGTGAAACCCTTTCAGTAGCAACAGTGCCCTATCAATGCTTTGTTAGAGCCAATCATTTACAAAGAAGTGTAGAAACTACTTTCAACAAGGATTATCTTTCTAGCTCAGCACTCTACGTGGGTTTCCAACTTGGTCCCAGTTAGAAAAAAGAACGGGGAAATTAGATTATGCGTGGACTTCCACAATTTGAACTGAGCCTCAGAAAAGGACAATTACCTAGTGTCATCACTGGATGAAGTACTGTAGATTGTTAATGGTTCACAAATGATGTCCTTCCTTGACGGATATTCTAAGTATAATCAAGTGATGGTGCAGTATGAAGACCGCCATAAGACAACATTCACCACTAAATGGGGGACCTTTTCTTACATATGCATGCCATTTGGGCTCATTAACGCCACCAAAACCTTCCAACATGCTATGGAAATCGCATTCAAAGATTTGATCAAAAAGTGCATAATCATCTACATGGATGATTTGACAGTGTTTTCAAAGAAACGAAGCAACCATGTCTCTGATTTATGCAAATTATTTCAAAGGTGTCAGGAGTTTGGAGTTTCCCTTAATCCTAAAAAGTGTATCTTCAGAGTTACTAAAGGGAAAATACTTGGGCACGTTATCTCAAAGCGAGGTATCTTCGTTGACCCAGAGCGTATCTAGTCCTTGTTGAAAATTCAGCTGTCAAGTAGAAAGAAAGAGCTCAAATCTTTCTTTGGAAAGATTAACTTTGTGCAAAAGTTTATTATAGGATTTGCTGAAATTGTCAAGCCACTCAATGCCATGCTGATACAAGATGCCAAGATCAAGTGGACTCCCAAAGAAAAGTAGACATTTGAAGAAAATAAACAAGAAATTGTTGAAGCACCAATGCTAGTCAGTCCAGACTATCTGAAGCCTTTCTACATTTATTCTTTCGCTTCAAATCATTCATGTGGTAGCATTTTGACCCAAAAAGATGATGAGGGGAATGAGAACCCGATTGCCTTCATGAGTGCTCCTTTGAAAGACGCTGAGCTGAGATACCACAATGTGGAAAAACACGCATATTCCCTTGTTAGAAGAGTGAATAAGTTCAAGCATTACATCTTACACAATAAAGTGTTTGCCATAGTCCCTGACCCAGCCGTAAAGACATTACTTATGCAGAATGAACTAGGCAAATGAATGGCAAAGTGGGTCATGTTGCTGCAAGAATATAATATGGAAATCCAACTAATGGGATTGGTGAGAGGATGAGCACTTACCCAAATGATTGTTGAGGCAACAACTGATGTAGGACCTAAACTCATAGTGCAACAATACCAACTCGAAGATGTTTCCCAGGGGAGTGGTACAAAGACATCATTTATTATTTGCTAAATCACAAGTGCCTGCCCCACCTACAAGGAATTCAAAAGTGTGCTCTCAGGCTGAAGAGTAACAACTACATGTTGCAAAGATCCATTTTATATAAAAGGAATCATGAAGGTATCTACCTGAGATGTCTTGGAAAAGAAGAAGCGGATCGAGTCCTATAGTAATTTCATGACAAGTTCGACACTGGTCATGGATCTGGTCCTTCCACTGCACATAAAATTTTAAGAGTGGGATATTATTGGCCAATAGTCTTCAAAGATGCTCATATTCATGTTCACTCATGTCACACATGCCAGATAGCTACTACCAAGGAGAAGAATGTTGCTATCCTGTTGCAACCTATTATTGAGGTGAGACCATTTGCACAATGGGGACTTGACTTCATTGGTTCGGTAAGCCCTCCATCATCTACAAGAAACAGGTACATTCTAACCACTTCTGATTATTGCACTAGATGGATAGAAGCAATTGCATGTAGGCAATGCACAACTAGGTAGTCATAATTTTTTTGGAAAGTTTTATTTTAAATCACTTCGACTATCCTTATGCATTAGTATGTGACAATGGACCTGCATTTGCTTCGTTAAAATTTTCCAGTTGGACCTTTGACTATGGGATAGCCCTCAAATTACCATCCAACTATTACCTCCAGGGAAATGGCCTAGCAGAATCCACAAACAAGAATCTGATTATCGTAATTAGAAAACTACTCGATAAGAATCCCAAGGACTGACATACCCAACTCTGTTTCACCCTTTGGGTAGACCGCACACATCACAAGGTTGTCCTTGGTGATTCCCCATTCCATCTTGTTTATGGCCTAGAGCCAATAGTCTCTATTCATTTGAAAATCCCTACTCTCCAATTCATCAATGAGTTTTACAAAGGAGGAGATCGTAGGGAAGCCTGGTTAGCTGAGCTCTTGCATCTAGAAGAAGTACGAGATTGTGCAATAGAAAATTTTTCCAAGCACTAGGGCATAGTTAAATGTTGGTTCGATCCGAGCCAAAATCAAGGCCTTTAGAATTGTAGATCTAATCCTACATTTTGAAAAGGCCCATGAAAAGAAAGGGAGACATGTAACAAATTTGACAAGCTTTGGCTTGGCCCCTTTCAAATAGTTGAAATTCTAGGAGATAATGCTTTTTGCATAAAGAGCCTAATCGGTGAGGATGTCTTGTTTCCTATCAATGGGCAACATTTGAAGCATTACTTCCAAGTCTGAGCTCATGTAGAGCTACCCCTATACATACTTGTATATAGGTTAGAGTAGATTGCTTTATTTTGCTTCTGTTTCATTGTTTTGCATCGCCTCATTTTGTTCGTCTCCCAGCTATTTTGTTTTGACGAGGGAAATATTTGTTGCTACTGTAGTGGTCGTGCTCATTCAACAAATGGTTCACTTTGTTTTCCGCCCTTAGTGTTCCTTGGCTAAATATTCATTCTCGACTATTGGTCCCTGATAGCTACCTAGGAATGATTTCCTCATTTGAACTCTACTTTAGGACTTGATCCTTGGTTGAATCTTTTTACGTTCATCTCAGATCCTGCACTGAAACACATATTAATTATTTCCAAGGGGTTGTACAGTAGCTATTATGATGACTCCATGAGAAAAAAATCTTAAATTTGCTCTAGTGATCACTGTGGTTCTCAAACCCATTGTAGGCTTCAGTGCTTACACAGTTGAGCAAAAAAAGAAGAAGATAAAATGTGGACAAAAATATCAAAAGAAAGAAAAGAAAATTATGAAATCAAGCAACTGTATGGGTGTGCAAATAATTCTACCAGGGCTATGGATGCCTGGCTAGCAGTAGATCAATATTTGTGGGGTCATAGCGACAACTCTACTGGGGCTATGGACACCTGACTGGCAGCGGGGCAATGTCTAGGTTACTTTTGGCATTGGAAAATTTATGTAGCTTGCTCAGTCTGATTAACCACTGTCTGTCATGGTTTCTAAGGGAAGGAATGAATTCACTAGATATGCACACTTCTGATATGTTTCATAAGTTGATTCAGTTAAGGACCCCGTTCTCCTAGTTCACTTTTGGAAGTCAGCCCCTCGCTTGCGAAACCAAAGATTTTGGGTTCTAAATGAATATTTATCCTTAGAATGCTCAAGAGTGTTCTCAAGCAGAGTCACCATTTTTTGTTCCCTTAGCACACACGCCCCATTCAGATTGGGGACCCTCTCTTTCTTTTGCCTTGTCGGGTCTTTTTTTTGCCACCTCATTTTATGTGCCCCCTATTTTGGTGTCCCAGGTGCTCACTGAGCCTTAAAGGAGAAATCTTAAGTCAACTGTGTTCCACCCCCTTAAATTTTCCAAGTCAAATGCCTTTGCAGGGATACCTTAGCAGTTTTCCTCTGTTGGCGTCCCTACGTCTAGGTAGGTCCACCCTATCGAATTTCCCATGGAAAATTTCCCTGTTATATTCACTATTTCTAATAGAAAAAAGACCTCAGCTTTCCGTAGCTTGGGACCCACCATCCTGATCATTGTTTTCCCATGCTTTCAATGACTAAGTATAACCTACCATCCACAAGGCTCATCAAGACTGGTCTACTGGATCTCCCTTCCCAGGTTTCTATTATTCACTTGCCTTTCCCAAACAACCATCCTCTATTGGAGTTTTGCCCATCGAACGTCGGAATCCTCTTTGCCGGTGGTTTTTTTCTAAATGCTTTAAATGGCCATCAACTCACGACCTTCCGACCTCCGAGTTTAGGACTTGTTACGATAGTTTTCAAATTTCAAATTCACCAAATTTTTGGAAGTCATACGTGCATTTTGTTAGCTCTCAAAAATGCAGGCAAGATACCTCAAGAGGCTGCCAATCTCTTGATACACTTCAGGGTAACAAACAAGATCGAAAGAATTCAACCTTCTATGCTTTAAGCGTTGCAAGACTTGGGTGGGTGTACCTCTCTGAATGGTGCAGACTTAATTTGTGATTATCTTCTTAAAGCAATTTGTTCACAATGGCAATGGGAGGTGAACAAATGAAATCCAACTTGAAAATGGTAACAATATTCTGATTTGAATCCTAAAATGAATGCTTGATTAACAGATGTAAAGAAAATTGAATAAGTTCAAATGGTGAAGTGTAGATACTAGTGCCTTGTTGGGTATGCGGAGTCAAATGAGATCAAAATGAGCAGCATTCTCTGGGTAAGACACAAATTATCTGGCATACATTTTGTTTATAACTTGTATAAACATACAAGAATGTGATTACTAAGCTCTACTTGAATAATCCAATTGAATCTCTCTAATTACTGTGATTAACTAAAAGGATTTAGTCTTTACTTGAAAGAACCAATCAATTGATCACACAAGTACAACAAATGTGTATTGATAAATTGAATACAAACTTGTCATATCAATTTAAAAAATAAAAAAGAATCCATCTTGGAGACAACTTAGCAATTCTCTTATTAAATTCAACAGATAACTGATACCAGACATGTGTAGCAAAATCAATTGACATTCATAAGTACCTCCATTTTAGAACATGCATCATAGCCTCTGATTTGATAAATTTACTGTTTTGTATCCATGCAATTTGCCTATTGTATCAAATAACTAGTGATTCGTCCCTTTTTACAATTACAAAAATGCCTATTTATACACCAGCATGAGAAAATAAATCATATTGAAAAATCATGTCTGCCTTCCACATAAAATCAGGTTCCAACTGTGTCGGCCTGCAACGGTCACCAAACATTTTACATGTTGGCCACAAGATTTATATTTCAGCTATTTACCAGTGAGACAGTCACCAGGACAATACAACAACTATGCCGAAGGCAATTCACTCGTTAATCGCTATCTGCCCACATACACTGTGCTCGCATTTGCCATGACATGTCAGAGTCGAGGATATATCATGTAGATTACACTCTGTTTCACCGAGAGCCTCATGGTTAAACCTATTGCTGTAACCTCTTGCCATCTGTGAGATGTCACACAATAGTATTTCGTTATACCGAAAGTTTCCCACTAGATCGAATTGCTATGACTCTTGTTTCTTCTTGCCGACGATTCCATCCTCTCCATATATGTCACTGTAGCTTATCGCTCTCGAGGGGACCTCTTGTAGAATACATCATTATACCAAAAGACCCCGAGCTCATACCCATTTTCCAAGACCATTAGGTTTTCTCACCGAAGAAAATACTCATCGAGCTATCGGCAAGACAAAACAGTGTCAGGGGGACCTCTTGTAGATTGTCCAATGCTTCACAGAAGGTCTCCTGCCATGTTATTCCCCAGTCACTGAGACAAGGCAACACCTACGCCGACAAGGATCTACCATCGCTATAACCTCCAACCCTCGGCGAGATGTCATGTAGAGCATTTTGTTACACCGAACAACCGAGCACACCAAGATCGCCAAGAGGAATCAAAACTCTCACCGAAATCCGTTCACACACCGAGAGAAATTCATATTGAATATTGTCGGCAAGACCCAACCCCCTCGCTATGACCTCCCACCGAAGATAAATTGTCTGGCCAAAGTGAATCCATATGTGATGTAGGCGAGACCGAAGGTCACTTGCCAAGACCTCCTCCTGAACACCAACTCTTACCGAAATGAAACTTAAAATGCCAGTCAGGAAGACAAGGGAGCCGTGCCAAGACCAATGCCGATAGCCAAACTTACGCCGATAAACTTTCACATGCACAAGTCAGGGAGACAAAAATTAACCTATACCGATAAGGACCAAAATGTGGAAAATGAAAACATGGATGAATTCTAAGGGGAAAAACGGGCAAGATGCAAGTAAAAAATACCACAAGATGAGGAAAATGCCAATAGAAGGACTCATATGGAGACTCGGGGGGGATGATAGATATGCAAAAAACATCAAAATTTGATAGTTCCAACAGTGGCTCCGTCTGGGGATGAATGATAGTGATATCATTGCATGGATCCAGAATCTTTGGGTGAGCAAACCAGACACAAAACGATGAGCTGAGCAGAATGGAAATGGAAATGAAGCACGAAGGAATGAATGCAAAATGAATGCAAAATGGAGATGAGTGGAAAATGAGAGTGAAATGGAGATGGAAAAAATCCTAAACTACTGTGCATGGAAAATAATTTTAAAGAGGATAAGCAAGAGTTGTCCATGCACTGGCAACCCTTAATTCTCTATGTTGCTCAAGAGAAAAATTGCTTCAATAATTTCCCATGAACAGGAAAGTCTTGATCTTCACCAGCCATATTTTTCAAATAGTATGAGTCTTCACCCTTCTTTCCAACAACAACAAAAGGTCGCAGCCACAAAGCTTCAAATTTACCATGCTTGCCCTTCTCCTGACATCTTGCATTCCACATCAGTAACAAACCATTGTCTTCAAATTTTCTATCCTTTTCCTTCTTGTCAAATAGATATTTCATCTGTGTCTGTAACTTCATTTTTTGACTTTGAGCCACTCTTCTTACTTCATGAAGTTCAGCTAGTTGCTCCATTCTGTCTTCCATAGGTTCAGGAACATCCAAATCTTCCTGAAGGAAAAACCTGTAGACTGATAACAAATTCTGTAGAGGCATCCTAGCTTGTGCTCCATACACCAATTCAAATGAGGACTTTCCAATTGCCTTTTTCACAGTGATCCTATCAGCCCATACAACTAGTTTCAATTTTGAATCCCACGCCTTCTTGTTCTGCCCTAACATTCTCCTAATAATCTTCAAAAGACTTTTATTGCTAGACTCTACCTGTCCATTAGCTTGTGGATGGTAAGGAGCTGCATAAGAAATAGTAATGCCATACTTATCATAGAAGCTTTTGAATTCATCTAACCTAAAAAACATCCCATTATCTGTGATTATTCTCAATGGTGTACCAAATCTGGTGATAATGTTATCCATCAGGAAATTTGTTACAACTTTACTTGTAGCCTGCTTGGTTGGGATTGCCTCCAACCACTTTGTAAAATAATCAGTGGCAACCAATATCCACTTGTGTCCTCCACTTGAACTTTCTTGTATCTCTCCAATGAAATCAATTCCCCATTGATGGAAAGGGGCATCAGCCTATAAGGGTCGAAGTGGCAGAGCACCCTGGTACTTCAACTTTCTAGAATTTTTTTGGTAGGCCTCACATCTTCTCACATGTGTACAAGAATCATTAAAAACCTTTGGCCAATAATAACCTACCCTGAGAATTTTGTGTGCAGTTGTCATTGAAGAATAATGTCCTCCACAAACTCCTTCATGCAGTTCACTTAAAACGCGCTTGGCCTATGATTCATCCAGGCATAATAATTATATGCCATCTTTGTTTTTCCAAAATAGATCTCCATCCATGAAGACATACTTTGATGCTTGCAACTTTAAAGTTCTCTTTTGGCTGTCACTCAATCCATCTAGACACTTCATATATTTAAGATAATGCATAACATCAATATACCAAGGAGTGTGTTCAATGCTTGCAATTGTAGCCCTTTCTTCAACATTTCAGATCTGATTCACTTCAATGTTAGTTTTTGTCATCAGCTTAGCCAAACCTTGGCGTCTTACCAGCTTAGTAATATGTATTTCCATGTCAAATTCTTGAATCTTGTTGATCCATCTACATCTTTTCCCTATAACTTCAGATTGTGTTAAAATTTCTTTGACAACTACATGAGGGACATAAGTGATTACCTTTGCTCCAACAAGATATGGTCCGAATGCTTTTGTGGCCTTTACCAATGCAAAAGCCTATTTTCCCATTATGTCATACTTCAATTCATACCCTTGTAATGATTTACTAAAGAAAGACACAGGTTGTTCATAACCACCCTCATTCTTCTGTAACATAACAACAACAATAGTATGCATTGAGGCAAATGAAAAAATCTGGAGACTTAAGAACAGGAGCCTCTTTGATAGCCCTCTTGATAGACATAAAAGCATCCAAAGCTTCAACAATCCAATCCATTTTTTGTCCTTTCTTCAAAATTTTAGATATAGGCTTGATGATCTCAGCAAAATTAGAAATGAATCTTCTAACAAAATTAATTTTTCCAAAGAAATATTGTATTGCCTTGACAGTTTTGGGAATAGGAATTCTATCAATAGCTTCAACTCTCTGAGGATCTATTCTAATTCCCTCTTTTGAAACAATATGCCCTAAGAGCTTACCTTTTGTGATTGCAAAATGACACTTCTTTGGATTAAAACTAATACCATATTCAAGAGCTTTAATAAATACCTTTTCAAGATGTTGCACATGATCTTCAACTTTCCTCGAATAAGCAGTCAAGTCATCTTGGTACACCACCATGATAATATTAATCAAATCAGCAAATGCTACGTCCATGGCTCTTTGGAAAGTCGCTCCAGCATTAGTGAGACCAAAAGGCATTCTTATGTATAAATATGTTCCCCAAGGGGTTGTGAATGATGTCTTGTATTGCTCAGATTCCTTGACTTTAACCTGATTATATCCAGAAAACTCATCCATCATCGACAATAGTTCACACCCTGTCACCTTATGCAATATTGCCTCCATGTTGGGTAGAGGATAATTATCCTTGAGAGATGCCATGTTCAGATTTCTAAAATCCACACATAATCTGATATCACCATTCCTCTTTCTCACAGGAACCAAATTCAAAACCCATGTTGAATGCTTGATTGGTTTGATAATTCCTCCATCTCTGAGCTTTGTTAATTCTTCCTGCATCTTAGGCTCCAGTGTTGGATTTATAGGCCTTTGCTTTTGTCTAAAAGGCTTGGCGTTTGGCCTCAATGGTATTTCATGCTGAAATAAATCTTCCTTGTATACTTTCAGATCTTCGTAAGACCAAGCAAAAACATGCTTGTATTTTCTCAGCAAATCTATCAGCATTCTTCTAATTGTAGGGCTTATCTTCTTTCCTATGTACACCTTTCTTGGTGTTATTTCAGTCCCCAAGTTAATCTCTTCAATGTCTTCCTTTCTAACTGGTGTTTGCTTCATAAGGGACCAATAATTTCCGTCATACACCCTTTCTAATGCCACTAATCCTTTAGGAAGCTTATTTTTTTGAGCTGCAATATTTCTTTTCCAAACACTATTTGCTTCCCATCAACTTCTTCAACAAAAGTATTGAAATCAATTTCCTGGGCTTCATACTAATCAATACAATGAAGAAACTTCAAAAGATCAGCATCATCATTGAAGACCTGCCAACTATAAAAATTATCAGGAACAATAGGCCTTGTTTTGAACTCAATCTGTGATACCCTAGCCAATGTAATGTCATCTCTTTTGAGCGCCACATTTGCTAAGAAATCAGCCATTATGTTTTTTGATCTGTCAATCCATTCAATTGAAAATGCATCAAACAATTCAATTGTATCCCATACAACATTCCTATATTGTTTTAATCTTTTTTGCTTTGCTACATATTTTGATTTGATTTGTGAAACAACCAACTCAGAACCGCCCAAAACAGCCAGCAACTTAATCTTGTGTTTCACGGCTATGTTCAAGCCTGTCAATAAAGCTTCATACTCTGCCACATTGTTTGTACATTCAAATGCTAACAGAAAATAATATTTAAAATTAATACCTCCAAGAGAAACAAATACAATCCCAGCTCCATTACCCTCTTGATTGTAGGCTCCATCAAAATACATCTTCGATACACCATTGCAATTCTGTGCAGCATGTTTCTCGATTGGATCACTATTAATTAATTATGGTTGAGCTGGTTCTATTTTAAAACTCCCAGATCAACATCACAAAAAAAATTAATTTGATCCTCAGGCACATAATCAACAAACTGGTTCATTCTTGGCTCCCTGTATAACTTCACTTCTTTCCCATTTACTGGAATAGTAGCATAAGACAAATCAAATTGAACATTTCCACCAACAGCTGTTGTCCACTGTCTTGAAAAAAGTATCCCGAATTGAGGAGGAGTATCAATGATTGTTATGTCTATATTATAAGCCACCTATGGATAAGTAGCCAATTTGAATTCAACACCTCTCATAATGCCCACCACAGGTACAGGTCTGTTATTCATTGCATAGCACTTCCCTTCACATGTATCAAACCACATGCCAAGCTGCTTCATTACTCCGACTGGCATAATGTTTATAGCAGCACCAAAATCTATCATGCAGTTCCTCAACAATTTATTGTTTATAAGTAATGTGGTGAAGAAAGGATCCACTTGTGGGGGGGGTTGTTAAAACTTCACCCAAATAGACTTCAGAATTATTTATCTTTTCCTTCCTGTTCACTTCTTTAGAATTCATATGTTTTTCATTCCCATTTGTAATCAATTGAACAACATTCTCTTTGTACTCCTTAATTTTCATCAATTCAAGTAGTGGAACAGACATTTTTACCTGGGATAATGCTTGTGTGAAGTCAAAAAAGGAGCTCTTTGTCTTAACAGTCTTCTTCAGTTCTGGCATTTCTCCTTTACTTTCTTCTTTTTCTTTTTTACTAGGTTGATCAGACTTTTTCATTTCCTTGTGTAATTCTTCAACTTTTTGCTTTTGGACTGGATTTTGTTCAATTTTATCATGTTGCTTGTTTTCTGGCTTCTTTACAGTTTCCTATGTTGCCTTTTGATCTTTTATAAAAATTCCCCCAGGAACTCCATCTAGCTCATTTACTTTTCTATTTCTCAACCAGTATTGAATTTTGGCTTTCTCAACTACAGCAACAGTTATTCTTTCTATTTCATCTTCAGTGAGTCTCCTTACATTACATTGAGCAGGCGCCTCAGTAGGATGGGGCTCCGTGTAATCTTCATCAGAATCATAAAAGATCTGTTGTTCAGCCATATGGACATTATACTTCTGATTTGAAACATCATATTCATAGCCTTCATCCTCTGAAGATAAGACTTCTTTCCTCAACATGGTGAAAAACATTTGAAGTCAAATACACCGTGTGATCCTATCCTTCCATCAACATTCCTTGTTCTTGCATCCTTTGAGCTACAACAAAATAGTCTAGAGAATGTGGTTGATTACAAACTTCACAAAATTAATTATTACTCACCATGTAAGTTCCTTTCTTGCTCAATGGGTCAGGAGTGTCTTTATTTCTAGGCCTAGCTGATATAGGTTTCCCATCTTTCCAGTCTGTATTGTAAGGCATATCATGCAGTCTCAGCCTTTCATTCCTGTTCTCATTTTTGTATGTATTTTCTTGTCTGTACTGATAATTATTGCTTTGTTGAGGAGGCCTCAGATTGTCTCTTTTATTAGTTATACCAGCAACCTTCCCGTTGTTTTCAATTGCCAATGCTATCTTTTGTGCTTCAGCCAGATCTCTTGGAAATCTATTTCTTAGTTTGTACCCTATTTTGGGATCAAATGCATTTAAATAAACACTTAAAGCTACAGAATTTGGCAACCTTGATCCAGGAGGTACCTTAGTCTGTAATTTGTTGAATTTTCGGTTGAAATCATAAACTGAGTCATTTTGATTTTTCTGAATTCACATCAATTCATGAAGAGCTGCATCTGGTGCATTCAGGTTCTCATACTGTTCTAGGAATCGATCTTGGAATGCTTGAAGAGAATTAATTGAATACGCTAGAAAGCTATTAAACCAATCCCTGGCATCTTCAATAAGTGACATCATAAATAGCCTCATATGCAAATTTTCAAGTGGCATACCTATGTCTTGAATGAACACATTGAAATTCCTTAGATTTTCTTCAGTAGTGACTGCATTGCTCTCTGTAAACTTGGGAACTAGACCTCTCCAGCTGCTATCCATAGGGTAAGGGCATGGATTGAACCCTGCAAAATCAAACTGCCTGATCATTATTGCGTATTGGTGAGGGGGAGGGATAGGTGGATATTGATACTGATGCATAGAATTATTGTATTGTGCATTATGCTGAGGGATGTGATGCTGACCAGGAGGTGGATGCAAATTTGTATGTTATGTGGGAATATGAGGCAGATGATTTGGCTACTTGTGATGATTTCCCATTTGATGGTGAGGAGATACAGGCAGACCAGAAGGCCCTGCACCATGATTTCCCTGCTTATGAGGTGGCACATACTTTGGGGGGCGATTAGTTGTCTAAGCAATGTTTTGATTTTTTTGCAATTCAAATTCTTTCATTACTTGTATCATCCGGGCCTTTTCCTATTCTTCTCTCTCCTTCTGAGATTCAAACTATGCCTTGACTTCCTCATAAGTCAAAGACTCATAATCAGTTTGAGAAATCACATTCTCATTAATCTAGTTTTGATCATTTTCCATCTTTTGATCATATTCATGCTGAATTCTAATTCATTCAGACTCAAGTGCAGCTTCAAACTCAGCCTGTTTCTAAGGATCAATAGAAGGGAAGGGAATTCTTTGATCTTCAGGGGTATAAAGTTCTGCACTTGAATCATCTCGCCATGTATCAAAACAATTATGTGCTCTTGATGTCTTATCTTTATCTATCAGACACATATCCTCATTTATTCCTTTTCCCTTATCAGCTCTGTCATCTTTATGTGTCCACTTACTCCTACCAGCAGGAGCTCCAGTATGACCTCCCCTGTACTGAGATCTTTTTCCATTCATGATGAATAGCTACAAATTTTTTGTCAAAGTTGCCACTCACTTTTATCAAAAAATGAGAAAATAGTTTGATACTTTTTATTCCCAGCGGAGTCTATGCAAGATTTCTAACTCTATGATTAAGGCCTTGATTTTAATTATTCCCCAATAGAGTCGCCAATTTGTTAGCTCTCAAAAACACAGGCAAGATACCTCAAGAGGCTACTAATCTCTTGATATGCTTCAGGGTAATAGACAAGATTGAAAGAATTCAACCTTCTACACTTTAGGTGCTGTAAGACCTGGGTAGGTGTACCTCTCTGAATGGTGTAGACTTAATTTGTGATTATCTTCTTAAAGCAATTTGTTCACAATGGCAATGGGAGGTGAACAAATGAAATCCAACTTGAAAACAGTAACAATATTTTGATCTGAATCCTAAAATGAATGCTTGATTAACAGATGTAAAGAAAACTGAATAAGTTCAAATGGTGAAGTGTAGATACTAGTGCCTTGTTGGGTATGCGGAGTCAAATGAGATCAAAATGAGTAGCATTCTCTAGGTAAGACACAAATTATCTAGCATACATTTTGTTTACAACTTGTATAAACATGCAAGAATGTGATTACTAAGCTCTACTTGAATAATCCAATTGAATCTCTCTGATTACTATGATTAACTAAAAGGATTTAGTCTTTACTTGAAAGAACCAATCAATTGATCACACAAGTATAGCAAATGTGTACTAATAAATTGAATACAAACTTGTCATATCAATTTAAAAAATGAAAAAGAATCCATCTTGGAGACAACTTAGAAATTCTCTTATTAAATTCAACAGATAATTGATACTAGACATGTGCAGCAACATCAATTGACATTCATAAGTATCTCCATTTTAGAACATGCATCATAGCCTCTAATTTGATAAATTTACTGTTTTGTATCCATACAATTTTCCTACTATATCAAGTAACTGGTGATTCGTCCCTTTTTACAATTACAAAAATGTCTATTTATACACCAGCATGAGAAAATAAATCATATTGTAAAATCATGTCGGCCTTCCATAGAAAATTGGGTTCCAACTATGTCGGCCTGCAACGGTCACCAAGCATTTTACATGTCAGCCACAAGATTTGTATTTCAGCTATTTACCAGTGAGATAGTTGCCAGGACAAGATGACAACTATGCCAAAGGAAATTCACTCGTTAATCACTATCTACCCACGTACACTATGCTTGCATTTGCCATGACATGTCAGAGTCGAGGAGATATCATGTAGATTACACTCTGTTTCACCGAGAGCCCCGTGGTTAAACCTGTCATCGTAACCTCCTGCCATCGGTGAGATGTCACACAACAGTATTTCATTATACCGAAAGTTTCCCACCAAATCAAATTGCTATGACTCTTATTTCTTCTTGCCGATGAGTCCATCCGCTCCATATATGTCATTGTAGCTTATGGCTCTCAGGGGGACCTCTTTTAGACTACATCATTATACCAAAAGACCCCGAGCTCATACCCGTTCACCAAGACCATTAGGTTTTCTCATTGAAGAAAATACTCATCGAGCTATCAGCAAGATAGAACAGTGTCAGGGGGACCTCTTGTAGATTGTCCAATGCTTCACTGAAGGTCTCCCACCATGTTATTCCCCAGTCACTGAGACAAGGCAACACCTACGCCAACAAGGATCTATCATCGCTATAACCTCCAACCCTTGGCGAGACGTCATCTAGAGCATTTTGTTACACCGAACAACTGAGCACACCAAGATCGCCAAGAGGAATCAAAAATCTTGCCGAAAGCTGTTCACACACCGAGAGAAATCCATATTGAATATTGTCAACAAGACCCAACCCCCTCGCTATGACCTCCCACTGAAGATAAATTGTCTGGCTGAAGTGAATCCATTTGTGATGTCGGCAAGACTGAAGGTCACTCGCCGATACCTCCTCCTGAACACCAACTCTTGTCGAAATGAAACTTAAAACACCAGTCGGGAAGACAAGGGAGTTGTGCCAAGACCAATGCCGATAGCCAAACTTACGCCGATAAACTTTCACATGCACAAGTCAGGGAGACAAAAATGAACCTATACCGATAAGGACCAAAATGTGGAAAATGCAAACATGGATGAATTTTAAGGGGAAAAACGGGCAAGATGCAAGTAAAAAATACCACAAGATGAGGAAAATGCCAATAGAAGGACTCATATGGAGACTCAAGGGGGGATGAAAGATATGCAAAAAACATCAAAATTTGATAGTTCCAACACATTTATTGATAGCATTTAATGCCATAAAATTCTATAAATAGACTAATTTGACCTATCATTTTCACATGTTAGGCTAGCCAGAGCAAATCAGAGTGATCCAGAGTAGTCTCTATGCATCGCCCTCGAGCCCGTAGCCTCCCATCATTGGTCCTTTGCATTTATTGGTGGTTTCATCATCTTCATTCACTAGGTTCTAGCAGTAAGTTGGCCATCTACCCTCATTGTGTTTTTTTCTTTGATTTTGGTGCAAGAGAAATGGATAAAAGGGATGAAAAACATATACATTGGATAGAGAAAAAGGAATCATTTAAAATCTATGTAGTAGAATCTTAAGAAACCTTCATAAATCACCCTTAAAACACTAATGTAACCTCACTCCCTTGGCGTCATTCTTCGGCCAGGGAATTCACAACCCTTGGACCCACTAGCTCATAATGCATTTGCTTAGGTACGAAAATTGAACCTCAAGTGGCAAACCTATCTCTTGGGCCCACCATGGCAGGGAGACTTTTCTCTCTCGTCGTTGGAATGTCAATCTTTCAAAGTAAAATGAAACAGAGTCCTTCAGATTGCCTGGGTCCATTCCCGCAGGATTCCATCCCAAGACACCATCCAGTATTTTCCCTTTCACACATCATTCTAGCTCCATCCATCTGACCTTCAGATCCTATTCATCCATTTTTCGTATTGCCTCTGAAGTTGAAACAACCATGCCAAAAGCCCTTTAGGTCCCGCTGCACAGACCTCTATCTGTGGACCGTCGTGATGACACCGTCATTTTAAACGACTTTCAAGAGGTTGCCTTCCACACCCCGGCACCTGACTCTCTCACGACCACCGAGTTAAATAACAATAAATTTCAAGTGCCCAAGCCTTCGATGGATCATACCTGTCGGACCTCCGCCATCAGGACTCCGTCCTGTCTTGGTCGTTGCCAAAGAGTGAATCGCCTTCATCCTTCCAGCCTCTAAGGCTTGATCCTCTGCTCGCTAGTAAACTACAATAAGAAAAAGAAAAGAAAACATGGAACCCAAGTCCTAGACCAGGTTTGGTCCTTTGGGTTTCTCCCATCGCACTTTTTCCTTTTGTCTGTCGTTTTAAACGGCAATTCTCAAGTGGCTTCCCGACTCTTCCAACTTGAATGCTTAGGAGACCAATCTCTATTGCTAATCATCATCTGAGCTCACAAGCCTCGGGTGGCGGAACTCTATCCCAAAAATGTCATCTCACCAAAGTCGTTCCAAATGGCTAACCTCAAATGGCAAAGCTCCATCTTGATTTCGATTGCATAAATGATGACCCAAATGCTTCCTAATCTTAAAACAAATTGTGACCCATGTACCAAAATGACCTGTTCTCTATGGTGAACTCCATGATTTGACCAAATCCTAAGGTGGGTAAAACCATGCGGGTCGCCCTGCCCTATTTTCCCTTTAAAACAACCATCTTTTTAGGGAAGTCCAAACCCTATGGCCCAAACCGTCCAAATTCCCTCCAGTAAACTACTAACGACAATCTAGATTAAAAGTTAGATTTCTTGAATGTTGTATTATCCAATCTAACTCCATCGACAAGAATTTGGCTAACCTTTTGTGTTTTCATTCTTGATTATGCTCACCCCCCTTTGTTTGCAGGATATATGGAATCAGGTGCAGGATCCTCGAGGGCAACCATAGAGAAAGACAAAGGAAAGAAAATAGGTAGAGCTCCCCACAGAAAATAAGACAAAGAACATATGAAGTACCATTTCCAAGGAGAACCACTACAATCTAAGGTCACCATGGAATGGAAAGAGGTCACTAACACCAATGTTGGGCACATTGATATCAATGAGTTCAACCAAAGGGTTAGGGTCAATTCAACAACTGAGAATACAAGGTTAATTAGAGGTAGTGGAATAGCCAAGATTGTACGCTTCCCTCCCACTCTCTTCACCCCTAAACTAGTAATGGCTTGCAGGGAAGCATACCAACCTGAAACCCAAAAAATAGTGGATAGGGATGGAAACATTCTAGCTGACATGTCTACCAAAGCAATAACAAGGACCTTTCATATTCCTACCTTTGGGGAAATGGAAATCCCCACCATAAAATATTGAAATGCAATGTGGTATGAAGATCCTCTTAAATGTAAGAAACTTATAAATCAATATTGGCTAAAGGAGAAGAGGGGCAGTGTTGCAAAAGTTCTCCAAGAGCTTTTTTGCAATGATTTTTATGAAGATTACCATGATCTAGTAAGCCTGCTAAGCAGAGTAATGGGCCTTCCTATTGTTGCATACTTTCATGAATGGATGGTCTATGAACAAATTCTCTGTGGGGAAGATACCACATTCTACTAAGGCAGAATAATTAGTGATTGCTTTCATGAGTAGTTCATGGTTGTCAAAAAGACCTCCAAATTTTACATGACATCTTATATGGTCTATTCACTGGCTAAATGGAGGCAATATAGGGTCTTATTCAAAGCTCAAGATGAAGAATTTGGCAGAAAGTTAAAATTTTATGACAGATATCCTTAGCTACAATTCAAGAACTTCAAGAAAGATTATTGCAGGGTCAACAATGCTTTCATAGGTCATATCATCAGATTTCTCGGGGGTGACTTCGAGAGGAGAGTCTCCCATAGTGCTCATGCTTTCATTAAGAAATATTCCTTCATGTTCATCCACTATCCAAAGTTTGCATACATTCATGCACAAGGCTTCTCAGAAAGACCAATAAGTTGCCCTAGTATCCTAATGTCCGGATAATATTATTGGAGCTCTCTCGATAGCTACGACATGCACACACCCTCTTCAATAGCAGACATTTGGCAGGGATTTCTTATCCCCTCTCTTTCAGTCAAGGGATGTACAAGCTCCATACATCGCAATGTGCCCAAAATTCATAAAAGGAGTTGGCCAAGTACCATTTCAGACTCCACACTACCTAGCCATGGATGGATCCATATGGCCATATCAGGAAGGCGCTTCGACCAGAGTATGCCCATCTGCATAGCGTTGAAGATTTTTGGGCTAATTGTAAAGATGACAATGAGGTGCAGATGAGGCATTATATGCAGATGACCTCATACTTTGTAAAGAGGGTGAACCTATTCCCAGTGGCAGATTAGGTGGAGGAAGATGAGTGCAAGATCATGGATCCCTGATATAATGCAGTTACTAATATGCCACTACCACTAATAGATTGGGATGAGCAAGAGGTCAACGACCTTGACATTAGAACCAAGCCCGTCGAGGCTCACACAAAAGAGTGGATTAATGGGAAAGTTCACCAATTGAAACAAAAAATGGTTTCCTTGACCTACGAGGGGCTCAAAAGTGAGCCAAGTGGAATAGATAATGGGGTAGCTACTGCCTCAACAAGAGAAACTTCAAAATCCCCTCCACTCACTCGGTCAAGGAAAAGAAAAGAGACTAATGAGCAGCAGTCCAATCCAAAAGTGTATGCAAGAAAGGCCTTGGAAGGTGAACCTTCCAAGAAACATAAGAAATTGGGCAACATCATTGAGATGCCCATAATTCAAGAAGATCCACTCCATGAAGGAGAGGAAATGGAGGCTGATCAACCAAAGTTTCCACCAATTTCCTCCACTACTACTACTCATCCACCTACTTCTCAGGACATGGTGGGTACCTCCCCACCTGTGGTGGACATCTCGGTCCACTTTGCCTCTTCTTTGCCAATGGGACCAATCGTAATGATTGATTCTTCCTCTACCACCACCTCTCCACTTTATTCTACTTCCATGTCACCAACCACGTCTCTTTCACTAGTGATAGTAGCAATTATGATACCAACACTCTCACTTCCAGAGGTATTTTCACGGCATATGTAGAATGTTATGTCTGAGATTTCTGAAGTGTTGATGAATCCAACCATCCAGGCTCCCCTGGAATAGGTTCTTGCTAGCATCCTTGTCTCAAGGCCTCCAATTGAACCACCAGAGATGAAAGCCACAATGAAAATATCTAAGGAGTATGAAAGACAAGAGATGGAACTCACAAAGGCATTAGAGGAAGAAGCAAATGACTATCATGAACATCCAGAACATCAACATCTGCAAATTGATAAGGTAGTTCGTGAAGGAGATGATACATAATTTTTTGAGATTGGTGAAGAAGAAGATGCCGACACTAAATATATTGTAGAAACCTTTGATGCCAACCTTGAGGAAGAGATGGCCCAAAAACTAAGAGATGTTGGGGAGGAAATGGAAAGACAACCCTTCTTAGAAGGAAGACAAGAAGATGATAAAATGGAAGGAAGCACTAAAATTCCAACAGGTGAGCAAGAAGAAAGCCTAAGGAACATGGGTATGAAGAAGAAAAGGAAGAGGATACTAAAGGGAAGGAAAGTCCCAAGGAATGCATGCCCACTAAGTTCCCTATCAAATGTCTGATGTTCATCTAAGACTCTGATGAAGAAGAAGGAGAAGAAACTAGGATGGAGAAAGAAGCTCCCAAAGATAAAGAGATTGAAATCAGAAAGGATGAAGATGATGGTGATCATGAATCACCCAAAGAAAAGTCCCATATGCTTGAATGGCTAGAGAAGTAACTTGAAAAGAAAACTCCTGCTCTAAGGGATCCAAGAGCCAGATTGGAGGCCATCCTAGCCCAAGCCCAGATAAGCACCAAGAAAGAGAAGAAGCCCAAAGTCAGATCCAAGCTAACAATGGACGCTTATGGGTCTGGAACCGTACAGGAAGCCACGTTGGTGGTGGGAAAAGAAGGGATAAGCTACAATGTCTCCACTATTGACTTGGGGACAACCACCAAAGAATAGAAATTGGATCACCTTCAGGAGTTCCTTGCCACGGTGATGCATTTGATATAGCAGGATAAGATTTCTAAGGAAGAACTCAAGGCGTAGGTGGCTAATTTGACAACCTACATTCAGCAATGGTCATCAACAAAAGAGCTTCCTACCACATCCTTGGCTCTGCCACAATTTCTATCCAAAGAGTAAGTTGATAAACTCAAGAAAAGGAAGAACTTGGCTAAGACCACAGAGGAATGGTTTCAGCAGGTCCTATATATGGGAAACATGGGCATCGGTCATGTTGTTAGGAAAACAAACAAGTTCTTGGAGGTGCAAAACTCTCTTGAGCGCACAAGGAAGTTTTACAATGACTTCTCAAGGATGTATGGGTCCACTTACCCCAAAATTGAGGCCATCCTCAAACTACCAAAGAAAACTTGGGAAAAGGAGCTTGCATTTAAGGAGGACAATCATTGGCTGGTGGATATGTGGAAGCTAGTCTTCGACCACCGAAAAGAAAGATTGGAGTAGGTACTTTACAAGGTAGATCCAGATATTGATTGGGCCAAGGATTTTACGGAAAATTGCATTCAGTATTTGAAACTAATGACGGGATATGATATGCCTATCATTCAAATTGATCTAGAGAAGATAAAGCCTCATTTCCACAAGAAGATGGAGGACAAAATGTCAGGTGAGATCACCATTGATTTTATGAGTTTTGTTTCCCGAGCCTTCACTATAAATAAGGGTCTCCTCTCATTTTCAAGAGAGAGTTGAGTTGTTGTAATGTCATGCTGCTGAAATTTTAATAGAAATTCATTGACTTGGTGGATTCTCTAGTTTCTTAGCATGTTTCATGATTCATCTCCCATAGGTAGCTGATTTAGTTAGATTTACTTTGTTATTTTAGCTAGTTTAGATTGCTTTGATAGATTTAGTAATATTGTTCAATAGTTATGAAGATTTTTGTTGTGTTAATGCCTTTCTTGTCCATACCTTTTTTTGTTTACTAATGGTAGATAGCTACGTAAAGTTAGTCCGGACTTAAATTGAAAGCTACTCCAAAATTTTATCTTTGTTCATGCATGTATATGGTGAATAAATTGTAGAACATTTGCAGTCCTTAGAAGATAGCACAAATTTCATGACACTGTGAGTTTTTTGGTTAAGTGGAATTATGTTTGAAGGAAGTTGTCCACAGTAGAACCCTCCATGATCACTGTTTATAGTTAGTTTCAAATCCAAGAACCTCTTCTATTCCTTGCCTTTTTTCCCTTTTTTTTCAGAAATGACCTATGCTAAGGTTCATTGCACATTGTAAAGCCAAACCTTAAGATAACATTAGAGTATTGGATTGTTGTTCGAACTTGCAGTGAATTGCACATCAACTTCCCATCTTTGGAACTTCATTTTCAAGATCCACTTTGTCTACATCAAGCTTACATAAGTTTTCCCGATGATTACTATCAAATCACATCAAACATCAACTAAGGATTTCCATGCAAGTCATGACCTAACACCTGAGAGACCTTGGGGTGATTTTCAGTAGCTTGTTGTTGGAGATTTCCTTTCAAGAGAGGTAGTGCATATATGTATTACCTGTGTTGAGAAAGTGTACAAAACACCCATGAACAATACTTACTTAAGTTGTATGGCTTGGATAGAGGTGATGCAACATAGTCTTGGTTGATTGATATGGATAAGTATTTTTCATTGATAAACATGATCTCTAATACTCATGCAAGATTTGATATATAACATCTAGAGAAGGAAGTTTACCTTTACTAGAATCATTAGAATACTATGGAAAATTGTGATGTGATTAATATTTTTTGAGAAAGGTTTAAAAAAATCAAGTGTGAGTACCTATCATCTAAGAATATGGATATGAAACTCTTTGAATTTCATGCATTTTAGCAACGACCTTGACACTTAAAAAATGTAAGGACAAGCTTATGGGTTTATTAAGATATGTTCAATATTTAAAATATGATGAGGATCATTTTGGTAAGTTCCTTCTAGGTTCAGATAAGAGTATCATGTTTTGTACTAGGATTATAAATCCTAAGACCTCGGGTCAAGAAATAAAGGTATCATTGGGTATACAAGAATGAAGGTAGAATAAGCTTTGCCATAACCAAAAATTCCAATTCAAATCTAAGGAGAAGAAATTGTACTAAAGATAAATTTGGAAATCATCCTTGAGTGAATAGTAAGGGAAAATTAGAAAGGAATGATAACTTGAATAGGTCCAATTAATAAAAATTACTCAAAGAAGAATAATATGATCAAATATATAATTATTGATAAAAATGAAAAAGCTAAGAGTAAGTTGTTAGATTTGTGGTGGTGCATACCTTCAACTATATTATCCATAAGAAAGAGGAAATTTTGGTAACGAGCATAAGATATGTGCAATAGTAGATAAGAGAAACATATAATCAAGCTATTAAGATCAAGATTTGAGGCAGTTTTTGTAAAATGATATTTTCTAATTTTGTTGACCTAGGAACTAGAGATATTTGTATTCCTCTATATTTGTTAAGAAAAGATAGCATAGTAGTAGAGTTTGGGTCTAGTGAGAAACAATGGATTAACATAGGTTGATCTGTTTATGACTATATTGAGTCCTAAAGATATTATTATAGTCATTGAGTGTTTAGGCCTTACAAGGCACATTTTAATTTACACAAAAAGTTTTGAATGGTCGGGTGATTTGGTGAATAATGTGGTTCTCCAAGGGATTTATAGGCCTATATTCTTCAAAAAAAATTAGCCATGTAAGATAAGGAAGCAATTTAAAAGGGTTCATGTCATTCCATTGAAATCAACATAGAGGAAAAGAAGCTACAATTTCTAAATCATAAAATTGTATAAAATTTCAGTAATGTATTTCTTGATATTTTTTGAGTAAATATTATAGTTTAATTACTCAACTAAACTAGCTATAGTTATAGACACCTTAAATTGGCACAATTTTATTTAGTCTAATAACCGAATTTGCATGAGTGATGTTGTGCTATTGGTAAAGGCACTCGCATACAATTAAATACATCATCCTTGAGTACAACCAAGATTATGTGGCATCACCCCTACCCAAGCTGTAAAAATTAAGTAGATACATTTTCTTAAGCTCTCTCGGTAGTGGATCTACTCTTCTTTTTTGGGTTCTTTCCTCAAAAGATTCTAATCACGTTAAAATGTACCTAAATAGAAGACTCTCTACTAAGACCTTATTTAAAACAACACATATCATGATCAACATTCAAACTAGTTGTGTTCTTATCATTCTTGTAACCAACATGGCTAGGTTTCTATTGTTCTTCTATTTGTTGCTTTTTCATAAAAATATGAAGTCATAAATAACCTATAATTTATCTCAAGGGTGATCCCATAATAGTGGTTTACAATTTTTGGTCAAACTGGACACTGAAATTATTATTTTTAATTAAGTCCTCACATTTGGGCACCTATAGCGGCTAAACTGTGAGGAATTTGAAGATGGTGCAAACTAGAGTCTCATCAAATTTTGTCTGTAGATTCTAAAAATATTTTTTTCAAAATTTTTAGAATCAAGAGTGCCTGTATCTCGAAAATATTTTTTCAAAAACAACATTTTTAAAAAGTGGCATACTTAGTATAGCATATGCTTTTCCATGAAGGATAAAATTCTAATTCTTTCAATTTTATATTTGAAAACTATGATATCTGAATTAGCTACTTGGTTAGATAGTTTTTTATTTGATCATTTTTCTTTAATCAGGTTTCAAATTCAAACCAATTATAATTCCGACATAGCGCGACCGTATAACTCGCAACTTTTTTTGTATGTATCAAAATTCATTTTTTTTTCTTTGTTGGATCAAGGACTTCAATATGTGGTGCACTCATATTTTTCAATTTTTTTATAATCTTCTATTTTTTTCCACATGTGAAGAACAAAAAGAAATTCATTTTTAGATGAAAAGAGCTATGTTTGAAAGCTTAAAAAACAGTACATAGCAAAGAACCAAAAGACATATTAAAATTATATTCATTGGATAGCTTGTTCTAAGGAATACCATAATCATTTAAAATAAATTTTAAATGAACTCATTTGATCCCCCAAAAGCTAAATCAAAAGTGATTTTTTATCAGCATTTTGATAGGTGTAAAGGAGATACATTTATAGGTATGGTTTAAAACTAGCGAGGTTCTATCCAAAGGGGTTTGATCTAAGGTGATTTGATCAGACCCTCTTCAATTGGAATCCTTAAAATGGAACTTTTTAAGGCTTAAATCATTATATTTTCTAAAAATATGTGATTTTAGCTAAAATTCATTCCTCTCAGGAATTGTAAACCACTATTATGACAGCACCATCAAATACTTTAGATAATATTTTATTTTCCATATTCTCTAACTTCTTATCTCTACTATACTATTATATGAACTATTCTTCTAAAATTTTATTGAAGGTGTGTAATCAAGCTCGGTAAATCCTTACAAAAACTAGTCATACCAAATTTATTGGTTTGGATATATATGATTAATTTAGTTACTATTTATATATGCTAAACTTATAAAAAAACTAAAAATTATTAGTGATTTCTAGCAAAAAAATAGAGGAAACATGGAAATCTTAGAGGAATATTAAAGAAGGAATATTTTGAAATAAAGAAATTTTCATCTATGTTTTTAAAGTTAAATTTATGGGGTAGGTCCAAAAAGTCAAATAGTATATACTTTGATTGTATATATACGTAGAATTAAATAGAATTTGTGAGTATGATTACATGTACTAGATTAGTTATGATAAATTATCCTAATGTTTATTATTTTTATAATATGAGTTGGAAAAAGGGTCCCACACCCAAAAGTTACAAAAACAACTTAAAACACAAGTTTATCTATTTAACAAAATGTTCCACCAACGCAACATGAAGAGGAGAAAACAATAAAGTATAGCTTAAACTGAAAAACCAAAAAAAATCAACCTAGGTGACAATATTTTTTTTATTATTAAAGTTGGGAAGGGACCAACTTTGTTTTTTTTAGGAAAATTGCCATCAATGAGGATGGCACTCATTTCATTCATTGCTGAGAAAAAGATACATTGTTTCCAAAATTAAAGCATCAACCCAAGACTACATCCTAATATCAAGACGAACAAGAAAAAATAGACCATTATACATACAAAGCCTCCAAAAGAGTTAAAATGTCAGCACCAGCTCAACCATACGAGTTAATTGGAACTGCCTTGAGTCGAGGCTAACCACCAAAGTAGTCCTTACAGAGGAAAATTTGCAACAAGCACATCTGAAAGCCTAGGCCACCTAGTCATATTGTCAGAAACAATTTTTTCTTCAACTTGATCAATAACACAATTTTCCAAGAGGCCTGCAACTTTATTCTCCTCCCTAAATACATGTGACAAATTATAATGTTGGAACCTACTCAGTATTGAAATTATCAATGAGGCCCATTGTTGTAGTTTCCAACTTGGCGCCTGCCCTGTGTTGGGTTCAGTGAAGCCCAAATTAGCATGTTTCCTTCTTATTTCGAAATAGTTTCTTTCTTTTGTTCAACTTCTATTGGCATGTGTTCGCCAATTTAGAAGTTGTCTATTTCAAATGGTTTTTTCATTTAATTGGTTGGAGACTTGTTTTCCAAATAATGTTGCTTGCTGAATATGTAATTGATTCAAAACTTGAGAATTAATAAGAGATAATCGCTGAGTGTGGACGTAACCATCAAATTGATGGTTAACCACGATAAATATGTGTTCTTGTTTTGTGATTGTTTTTAATCTTTTATTTCTGTAATTTCTTTTTCACTTTATTCTATAAATTATATTCAACAATTGGTATCAGAGCAGATTGGAGAAATTTGGTGCAGGAAATTGTGAAGAACTTCTGCAGCCATGGAAGATGCAGACAAGTGGAAAATAGAAAAGTTTGCAGGACAAAATTTTGGCCTATGGAAAGTGCAGATGGAATCCCTTCTCATCAAGCAATATCTTTCGAATGCATTGGCTAGAAAAACTAGAGGGAAAGGCTCTTTATCTCATGAAGAATGGGAGAAGCTGGACAAAAAAGCAAGGGCTACAATCTTCTTGTCGATGTCCAACAATGTCTTAATTAATGTCTCTGCAGAGAAGACAACACAGGAGCTGTGGGACAAATTGTCTTCAATGTATGAGATGGCTTTTTCTTCCAATAAGGTATTTATTATGAAGAAATTATACAATTTAAAAATGCGAGGAGGGGTTATGTCCAATCATTTGAACGAATTTAATACATTAGTTACCCAACTGATTTTTGTAAGCATAACTTTGGATGATGAAATAAAATCTATTTTATTACTGTGTTCTTTACCAAATAGCTAGGAAGGTGTTGTGAAGGCAGTGAGCACTTCGGTGGCTGCCAAAAGCAAGCTAAAATTTGATGATGTTGCAACCACTTTACTGAGTGAAGATATGCGGAGAAAAAATCAGGAACCCTCATCTGGTGAGGCACTAACTACTGTAAGTACGGGTAATAGAGGTAGAAATAAAGAAAGAGGAAAATATAATAATCGAAGGAGGTCAAAATCTAGATCACAGTCAAGAGGAAAAATAAGTTCCTATTGGTTTTGTGGCAAGCCAGGCCACACAAAGAAAAATTGTTGGAATTATAATAAGGCATAGGACACAATCATTAAAAATCAAGCAAACACTGTAGGTGAAAAGGATGATGGTGTTTTAATCTTGGCTGCTGGAGACATGACTACAAACTCTTAGGTACTTGATTCTGGAGCTTCTTTCCATGCTACTTCATGCATACACGCTTTCACAAATTTCAAAGAAGGTGCTTTCGGTAAGGTTTTTCTTGGTGACAATAAGGAGTGTGAAATTGTTGGTAAGGGTGATATAGCTTTAAATTTAAAAAATGGTAGTCAATGGATTTTAAAGGATGTCAGATATGTTCCTTTATTGAAAAGAAATTTAATTTCTGTAAGTCAATTAATTGCTTCTGGGTGTGATATTAAATTCTCTTTAGAAAATTGGCAAGTAACAAAGGGGGTTTTAGTGCTTGCAAAAGGCAAGAAGTTGGGTAATCTTTATATTTTAAAATGTTATGGTGAAGTGGGAGCTACCATGATAGTCATGGACAATAATTCAGAAATTTGGCACAAGAGGCTCACTCACATGAGCAAGAAAGGGCTTGAAGTAATGCTTCAACGAGATCAAATTCTCAGCTTGCAATCGATGGATTTGCAGTTTTGCAAAAAATTTCTTTATGGAAAGCTAAGTCAGGCCAGCTTCTTAAGGACAAGCCATGATCATAAAACTACTCCTTTGGCACTTGTACACTCAGATGTTTTTGGTCCCACTGAGGTAACTTCATTTGGTGGTGCAAATTACTTTGTTACTTTCTTGGATGATTGCACTAGAAAAGTTTGGATTTACAATAAAAAATCAGAAGTTTTTTCAAAATTTAAAATTTTCAAAGCTCTTGTCAAAAATCAAATAGGGCATAAGATTAAATGTCTAAAAACTAACAATGGAGGAGAGTTTTGTTCCTCAGAGTTTGACAATTTTTGTGCAGACAACGACATTCATAGAATCAAGGTGGTCCCATTCACCCCTCAAGAAAATGGAGCAGCTGGGCAGTTGAATCAGACAATTTTAGAGAGAGAGAGTTGTATGCTCTCCAATGCTAGGTTGGGAAAACTTTTTTAGGTAGAGGCATGCAACACTGTAGTATATTTGATCAACTGTGCCCTGTCATCTCGTTTGGATTTTGACATTCCAGAGGAGAGATGGGTTGGGAAGAGAATTTCATATCATCATTTACGGGTGTTTGGCTGTGAAGCATTCATGCATATTCCAAAAGTACAATGAATGAAGCTTGATTTCAAATCGAAAAGGTGCATTTTTCTGGGCTATGGAGAAAATCAATTTGGTTTTAGGCTATGGGATCTTGTTGCTAAAAAGATTGTTCGCAATCAGGATGTTGTCTTCAATGAGAAAAAATTCTAAGGTTTGCAGCCTCTGGACAAATCTTCTGATGAATATTTTGATATTGATATATTTGACAATGGTCGTGTCAAACAAACTTCTATTTCTTTCTCCCATCCCTTAGTAGTTTCTTCAAATTCTAGCACCCCTGTTTGTGTTGGTGTAATTAACTATTTAATTACATCTTCATAAGTTTACTTAGGAAATCTTTAATTCCTAAGTTATAGGATCTTATCTTTATCTTATCGAGCTATTTTGTTGCTCAAGATAAGATTTGGTTGTTGCATCTTTGCTTTTATAAGCAAGCCTCATCTTGTACATTTGTATCAATTCAATCATTAATTAATTTGTGAAGCAAGCATTATCGCCATTATCTCTCTCTTGTGGAAGTATTTTTTTCTAGCAACAGATTCCTGGTATTCTAACATGGTATCAGAGCTTCCAGGGTTGCAGAATCCTTCTTGGATTTGAGGGTTTTATTATTTTGGCTTGAAGTTTTTTGCTGGGTGCAGATTGGGGTTTCAATAACCTCACGGTTGATTTCAGAAGCTTCTGTAGACGAATTTTGACTGTAAATTCGCCTATATTGGGTAAAGTTGTTTTTGAGGCAAATTTTTTTTGCTGGGACAGCCTCCCAAGCGGTATGATTCTTATAATTTCGCAAAAAAATATTTAGGAAAATATTTTCTGCGGATTTATTGTTAAATTTTGGGGCAAAATTTAAATAGGGTTTTTTCAATAGTCGGGGCACATATTTGAACAATATTTATTTTCTGTGGTTTTATTTTGTGTGGATCGTACTGGTTTTCGTCGGATCTATACAAGGTACATTGGTCCCTGGTCATACGCCTTCGTCTGCACCTGTACGACGCTAGTCAACACAACCATCGGTGGGCATATTCTAGACTGGTCAGTGGTCATCCATTGGTATCGATCTACGCATGAGGTATGGGTGCCTCTCACATCAGCCATTCCCAAGCATTTGCATCACCGATCAAAGTTCATCGACCGGTCACATCAATTGGCTGATATTTTGGAGTTAGTAATCCACATTCAAAGTCTCGATCCTTATCAGCGAGTACTGTGGATCTCATCATTGGCAACATTTTTTCCGTCCTCCTCTATCGGCGAGTACAGTTATCACTGGGTTTGCATTGGCTGTGGTGGAGGCCGTCACATTATCTACGGGTAATTTGAAGTTCACATATATATTTAAAGCTTGTTTTAAATGCTGACTGTCATTTATTCCATCGGCATTTTCTTATAGAAGCTTTGCATAGTTTGTATTGGCCGACCTTTGTTGCCAGTGGTTTCCTTATTTTTTTACAATACGGTCACATGAAGAACCAAATCTTTAGCCCCAGGTGCTGACAAATTGCTCCTATTTAGCCTACTAATTATTTGTATTTGCCCCAAGTGCCTATTTATAGGCCTTTTTTTCATTTTCCATAACTTTCGCATACGGAGGCGAAATTTTTCAAATGAATATCGTCGGAAAGGTGGAGATCTGATTTTTTCAGTGGTGCAGATATTTTGCAGAGATTTTGCAGTTTTGTGCCTCTTTTTCCAGGTTGAAGCCCAATCATTGTTTTCTGCTTCCGAGCTCATATCTTTGTGCTCCGATCTCCGATTTTCTCCAAATTTGCGGCATTTGGAAGGTATTTGAGAGCACTTCAGATCTAATCATGCATTTTTTGCAGATTTGGTTCCATATTTTCATATTTTCAGTTTGTAACTGATTTGATATTTTGGGACACATTATTGTAAATTTGCAAAAAAAGTGCAAATCTTGTTGGGACAAAGGGGTTGATTTCTTGTATTGTGAGGGAAATTTGTTGTTTATCTCATTGTATCATGGATTTTCCAAAAATTGTACTTCTAACTCCATATAACTATCATGAGTGGAAATCTCAAATGGAGTTGTTATTGTTAAAATCAAAGTTGCAACGAATCACATTTGGTCAAGATCCAGAACCACAGGGAGCAAAAGAGAAAAGAAAATGGTTTGATAGAAGGGATGAAGCTCTTGGTAATCTTCTTCTGTCAATTTCTCCAAATCTTAGATATCATGTTGCGTCTTGCACACATCCTCATGAAGTTTGGACTACTTTGGAGAGTCTCTTTGGTAAGCTGGACAAGCTAAGGAAATTTAAGTTGGAAAATGAACTGATGGGTCTTAATCCTTCAGATTTTGACAGTATCCAAGACTTTTTCTCTAAACTCAACTCTCTCAGATTGCAGTTATCAAAATGTGGGGTTTTTAAAGAGGATGAACAAATGATACTTTCTATTCTTGCTAAGCTTGGTTCTTCATATTCTGTGTTTGTCTCTACTTTCTATGCTACAATGGATGCTCTTGGCGATACATATAAAATGCCTTCTCTTGATGAATTTGCTGCATAGCTCACAAGGGAACAAGCAAAGTTGCTGCACATGGGTACATTGAAGTCTTCAATGTCTCAAGCTCTTATTGCAAATGATCCAAAGGCTTCAAGTGGCAAAGGAAAGAAGCACAAAAAGGAAACCAAGTCAAATGAGCAAGGTAAAGATTCTCCTTCACATGGCACTCCTGAGTCCTCATCCTCTTCAAAAGAGGAATCATCAAAAAAGAAGAAGTCCAAATGTGCATATTGCAAAAGGTTAGGACATGATGAGCATAGATGTTATAATAAGAAGATTTATGAACTCATACACCTTCTTCAAAAGAATAACATTCAGCTGCCCTCATCAGTGTCTTCTACTTCTTCTTCACCATCACAATCGGCAGCTCCATCATCATCACAGTCAGAGAACACGATATCCACTTCTAGGCTACATAATATGAAAGGGCATGCACTCTTGGCCTCTACAAGTCCTAATTCTCAAGGATGGCTTCTTGATTCAGGGGAATCTCATCATATGGCATCTTCATAGGAAATGTTCTCTTCTTTTGAGCCTTGTAATTCACATCACATTTTGATGGGTAACAATACATTCATGAAGGTAAGTGGGAAGGGTTCTATTGGTATTGGGGAAGGCACTTTCAATTATGTTCTTTGTGTTCCTTCTTTGACCACTAATCTCCTTTCTATTTATGAAATTACTCATGGGAGTCAAGGTAAAACAGTTAAGTTCACTCTGATGGGTGTATATTAGGGACTTGGAGTCTAGGGATATTATTTGCAATGGGATGGTTTGATCACATTTCATCTCAAGTATATTCTTTTTCACATTTTGCTTCAGAAGCAGATAATGTTCCTTTGACTGCATCGCACACTCCATTGAGTGTGACCCATATTAGTGAAGAGAAGTTTGGTCATCTACACCTTGGTATTTTAGAGACCTGTGTTGAGCTTCCTACACCTCCACCTCACTTCTTGACCATTGTTCCTTCTACTGTTGGGATATGGATTACCAGATCTTTGTGGGATGATCATTTGACAGGGATTTCTACCTTGTTCCTATAGTATCATACTACAGATTTGGAGGACACACTTGAGGGGATTTCTCTTCTCTTTGATGACAGTTTTAGCACAACTGTTACACCATCTTCTTTGTCTTTGGAGATTGATATTCACGAGTCTCCTCCATCACTCGATTTGTCATGTTTCTTGGTTGAGTTTGACCATGATTATGTTGTGGCTCATTCAAGCTTGGAGGCTCTTACTCAATTTTCAGAGGCCTTTGTGATGTTCATTCTATCTTTTCGTTGGATATGGAGTGGCTTCTTCATCAGCTTATGGATTTTTTTCTTCCTAACGGGAGATGTGTTGCTTGCAGACATTGGGTCATCTTTTGTTTTCAGGAATTCTTCATTGGCTTTGGAGCTTCTTTAGCATGTAGAGGATATCTTATCTCATTACTTCCCTCTTATGCGGGGGGTAATTTATTGTATATTCATGATGGTCATGTGGGGGTGTATCATTGGGTCCTCATACATCATGTTTACATTTGTCATGCTTTCCTTTTTTCTTATTTTTCTCTCTTTTGGAGGGTTTTTTCTTGGGTTTTCCCTTTCTCTCTATTTCATAGAGATTGGGCTATTTTTTTTTTGCACATCACGTAAATGGGTACCTAACATGGCTAGTTCTTTAGGACCCCTGTGGGTTTGCATTATAATATTCTCCTAAGTTGCATATACAGGTGGGTCTTGGTGTGAATTAAACTATTTAATTACATCTTCCTTAAGTTATAGGCAATCTTGAATTCCAAGTTATAGGATCTTATCTTTATCTTATCGAGCTATCTTTTTGCTCAAGATAAGATTTGGTTGTTGCATGCTTGCCTTTTATAAGCAAGCCTCATCTTGTACATTTGTATCAATTTCAATCATTAATCAATCTTGCATTGTGAAGCAAGCATTCTCGCCATTATCTCTCTCTTGTGATTATTTTGGGTCTGCTTGATTCACAGTGTCTAACTGCAATTGTGAGCTTCTAGGTTCTTGATCCTTCCCCAGTCTAGGGTTTATTTTTATTTTGGCAGGGGTTTTTATTTGGGTGTGATTGGGGTTTGGAAGTAACCTCACGGTTGAGAGAATCGAAGGTTCCAGATGAATTTTAGTACATAAATTGTCCATTTTGGGTGAGAATTGTTTTGTAAATTTTTTTTGCTGAAACAATCCCTGTGTGGTACAATTTTCTCATTTTCACAAAAAATATTTTGTAAAATATTTTTTGTCAGTATTTATTAAAAAAATTCGAGGCAAAATTCTATTGTATTGGGAAATAAATTTGTAGTTTGGGGCAAATTTTATAAATATTTGTGGATCGGCATTTTTTGTGGAATGTTCTGCTTGTACTAGGTCAATTGACAGTGCATCGGCATCATCCATCCGGCTGCAAGTTGGCTCGGCTGTCAAACTGGTTTTCTTTTTCCGGCGTCATCATGTGGTCGGCATACTCCAAATCTGACATCATTGGCCAGATCTGACATCGGCATATGCTTCCTCTATCGGTGGTCTTGTCAAATCTCCATCGACAGTTTCATAGTCCGAAGGTACCGGTCAAAGTTCTTGTCTTAACCGGGTAGCATTATCTTGTCCCACTGTCATAAATCTGTAGAGTACGGGCACTTGGTAGGCATCTAATCCATCAGAAGGCTTCTTCAGTGGTGAGATCTATGCTCTTTGGCCAGCATTCATCCATTCCTACATCGGCCTTGTCTTTTGGTACCTAATCATTGCCAGATCCGTTGTTTTTTTCATCGGTTGTCTTGTGTTTTGGCCGGACTGTATTCTGATCTGCATCGGCTATCCTTGCATCCACATCGGCGTATTCCATCTTTTTCATTGTAGTTTCATTCAATGGCCCGTTTCTTCATTTATTCGGCATACATCGAGTTCTTGATTGATGTTCGGGCTTGTCTTATCATCGATTTATGAGATTTTCGGCCTCATCCTGCCACATCAGTCGCTGTTGGTACCATCGTACCAGTCATATCCAACAGCCAAGGTGGGTATGATTTAGATCGGCCAGGGTATTACCATTAATAAGGTTTGTTTTTTAAATATTAAAAATCATTTGTATACCAACAAAGTTTATTAGGCCGGCTATAAGTTTTTTTTACAAAGCCATTGGTAGGCCGACTATATTGTAATGCCGGTGGTTTCCTTATTTTTTACAATACGGTCACATGGAGAACCAAATCTTTAGCCCCAGGTGCTGACAAATTGCTCCTATTTAGCCTGCAAATTATTTGTATTTTCCCCAAGTGCCTATTTATAGGCTTTTTTTTCATTTTTCCAAAACTTTGGCTAACGAAGGCAAAAAATTTCAAACGAAATATCGTCGAAAAGGTGGAGATCTGAATTTTTTAGTGGTGTAGATATTTTGTAGAGATTTTGCAGTTTTGTGCCTCTTTTTCCAGGTTGAAGCCCGATCATCATTTTCTACTTCCGAGCTCATATCTTTGTGCTCTGATCTCCAATTTTCTCCAAATTTGCGGCATTTGGAAGGTATTCAGGAGTACTTCAGATCTAATCATGCATTTTTTGCAGATTTGTTTCCAAATTTTCATATTTTCAGTTTGTAACTAATTTGATAGTTTGGGATTCTTTGTTGTAAATTTGCAAAAAAAAGTGTAATCTTGTTGGGACAAAGGGGTTGATTTCTTGGATTGTGAGGGAAATTTCTTGTTATCCTCTTGTAATATCTCATTGTATCATGGATTTTCCAAAAATTGTACTTCTAACTCCATATAACTATCATGAGTGGAAATCTCAAATGGAGTTGTTATTGTTAAAATCAAAGTTGCAATGAATCACATTTGGTCAAGATCCAGAACCACAAGGAGCAAAAGAGAAAAGAAAATGGTTTGATAGAAGGGATGAAGCTCTTGGTAATCTTCTTCTGTCAATTTCTCCAGATCTTAGATATCATGTTACGTCTTGCACACATCCTCATGACATTTGGACTACTTTGGAGAGTCTCTTTGGTAAGCCAGACAAGCTAAGGAAATTTAAGTTGGAAAATGAACTGATGGGTCTTAATCCTTCAGATTTTGACAGTATCCAAGACTTTTTCTCTAAACTCAACTCTCTCATATTGCAGTTATCCAAATGTGGGGTTGTTAAAGAGGATGAACAAATGATACTTTTTATTCTTGCTAAGCTTGGTTCTTCATATTCTGTGTTTGTCTCTACTTTTTATGCTACAATGGATGCTCTTGGCGATATATATAAAATGCCTTCTCTTGATGAATTTGCTGCATAGCTCACAAGGGAACAAGCAAAGCTTCTGCACATGGGTACATTGAAGTCTTCAACATCTCAAGCTCTTATTGCAAATGATACAAGAGCTTCAAGTGGCAAAGGAAAGAAGCACAAAAAGGAAACCAAGTCAAATGAGCAAGGTAAAGTTTCTCCTTCACATGGCACTCCTGAGTCCTCATCCTCTTCCAAAGAGGAATCATCAAAAAAGAAGAAGTCCAAATGTGCATATTGTAAAAGGTTAGGCCATGATGAGCATAGATGTTATAATAAGAAGATTGATGAACTCACCCACCTTCTTCAAAAGAATAACATTCAGCTGCCCTCATCAGTGTCTTCTACTTCTTCTTCATCATCACAATCGGCAGCTCCATCATCATCACAGTCAGAGAACACAACATCCACTTCTGGGCTACATAACATGAAAGGGCATGCACTCTTGGCCTCTACAAGTCCTAATTCTCAAGGATGGCTTCTTGATTCAGGCCATTCTCTTCCATTCCATTCCATTCCATTCCATTCTTCCATTCCATTCCTTCCATTCCCTCCAGATCCATTCCATTCCATTCTTCTTCTTAAGACTTCAAATTCAGAATATTATTCAATGGATGGTTGATCATTCATCTCGAGTATATTCTTTTTCACATTTTGCTTCAAAACCTGATAATGTTCCTTTGACTGCATCACACACTCCATTGAGTGTGACCCATACTAGTGAGGAAAAGTTTGGTCATCTACACCTTGGTATTTTAGAGACCAGTGCTGAGCTTCCTACACCTCCACCTCTTGCTTCTTCAGCCATTGTTGCTTCTACTCAGCAGGATAACCATAGTTTTTCAGATCTTGCTTTGTGGGATGATTATTTGACAGGGATTTCTACCTTGTTCCTAGAGTCTCATATTATAGATTTGGAGGACACACTTGAGGGGATTTCTCTCCTCTTTGATGACAGTTTTAGCACAACTGTTATTCCATCTTCTTTGTCTTTGGAGATTGATATTCACGAGTCTCCTCCATCACTTGATTTGTCATGTTTCTTGGTTGAGTTTGACCATGATTATGTTGTGGCTCATTCAAGCTTGGAGGCTCCTACTCAATTTTCAGAGGCATACATGTTGAGTGTTCATTCTTCCTCTTTTCAGTTGGATATGGAGTGGCTTCTTCATCAGCTTATGGATTTGTTTCTTCCTAAGGGGAGATGTGTTGCTTGCAAAAATTGGGTCATCTTTTGTTTTCAGGCATTCTTCATTGGCTTTGGAGCTTCTTCAACATGCAGGGGATATCTTATCTCATTACTTCCCTCTTATGGGGGGGTAATTTATTGTATATTCATGATGGATGTAGTCCTTGGGGGGTATCATTGAGTCCTCCATACATCATGTTTACATTTGTCATGCCTTTTTCTTGTTTTCTCTCTTTTGGAGAGGGGTTTTTTCCCACTGGGCTTTCCCCTTTTCTCTGCTTTATGAGAGATTGCATTTCATTTGCATCTGTAAATGGGTACCTAACATGGCCTAGTTGTCGGGACCCATAGTAGTTTGCATTATAATATTCTCCCTAAGTTTCACTTATGGGTGGGTGTTGGTGTAATTAACTATTTAATTACATCTTCATAAGTTTACTTAGGAAATCTTTAATTCCTAAGTTACAGGATCTTATCTTTATCTTAGCGAGCTATCTTTTTGCTCAAGATAAGATTTGGTTGTTGCATGCTTGCCTTTTATAAGCAAGCATCATCTTGTACATTTGTATCAATTCAATCATTAATCAATCTTGCATTGTGAAGCAAGCATTCTCGCCATTATCTCTCTCTTGTGGAAGTATTTTCGTCTAGCAACATATTCCTGGTATTCTAACCATGATCCTACACTCACCCATATATAACTCCCCATATTATTATAATGGATAATGGAACCCCATTCAAAAACCAAGATGTTCATGAGCTTTGTTCAAAGATTTCTATCTAACACCGATTCTTAATGCCCTACTATCCCCAAGGAAATGGTTAGGATGAATCATTCAATAAAACCATTCTAAAAATATTGCAAAATGACTATTAATGACACTGTACATGATTGGAATTTACAATTACACACATCCCTATGGGCTTACCAAGCTAGCATTCATACACCTACAGGTGCCACACCTTTTTCCTTGGTCTATAGATTTAAAGTGATCTTACCTATTGAAGTTGAAATCTCCTCACTATGAGTATCCTTGAAAGGCATAGTCAACAATGAAGAATATCAAGTGTCCAGATTGAATGAGTTGGAACTCTTAGATGAAAGGCATTTGAGCACATTGAACCATCTCGAGGTTTATTAGAATCAACTCAAATGAAGCTGCAACAAAAAGATCAGAAACAAAAACATTCAATTTGGTGACCTAAAACCTAAAAGAGAATCAGAAGATCCAACTAAATCAAAATGGGAAGGAGAATTTTGAACTAAACTAGTTAGGACCTTTCATCATCATAGTGAGCTATAGCTTTGGAGCTTATCAATTGGCTAATCCTGAAGGAGAACCTTTAGTCAAACCATTGACTAGCAACCATCTCAAAAAAAATTATACAAGTAAGCACATCAGAGTATCATCAACAAAAAGGATAAAAAGGAAAAAATCAAAAAGAAAGAAAATAGTAAAGAGAAATAAAATGTTCTTTAAGTGAAAACTAGTTTGTAGCACTTCGAGGATAGGTACCATAGTGAAAACTTGGTAAACAAGTACTGTGCTTGAATAAGACCTGCATCTTTATTTATCAACACTATCTAAAGCATTCACACCATTCATCCCATAATAAAATATGTATCGAACCATGGATCAATGATTTATCAAGTGTTCAACCTTGTTGCACCATCAAAATCTGTCTCCCCTAATGAACATAATCTTGTCTCAGACTGGGGGAAACTTTCTGAAACTGGTAGGGGATTCTCCTTGTAAATTCCATCACTGTTAAAAACTATCAAAATAGAAATAAAAATAAAACATCCAAAAAAAAAAATCAAAACAAAGTAAAAAACATCAAAATCCCAAAAGCATTTGATGCTTTGAGTCAACACTAGTCAAACTACCTTGTCTCTATATGTATAACGTAGGCAAGGCTAATCTTTGATCAACTCCCGAGGCCTTAGGTCAGTCCCCTTAGGTGTCCATAATGGTCTGTCACATCTTATCAAAATCCAAAAACATTCATAAAATATAGAAAACTCCAAAAATAATATCAATCAATATAGTTGAACTATGATGTCTCTGTGTTCATCACATAGGCAAGGCTAATCTCTGATTAACCCCCGAGGCACTAGGTCAATCCCTTTAGGTCCCCCTATTTATTTCTAAATTTCCAAAAAAAAAAAAACATCAAATAACCGTAATTTGTCATGAAGCACCTAAAAAATGGTCACATCACAATAAGTCTAGTAATTAATTAAATATTTTAATATTTAATTAAATCTCAATTAACTGCTGTGATAAATAAATCTAAATAATTTATTTATATTGTTTATTCTTTCATTTCAATTAAATAAATAAGTTTATTTAATCATTTTTCTTATCCATTTCTTAATTAATTAAATAAACATTGTGATTTATTTATATTAATTATCGTATAATCTTGGCTTGAATTCTTAATTCAAATAAAGATTAAATATTCTTCTCTTCTAAAAATCTTCTAAATTTCATTCACAATTAAATATTCCAAATATTTAATTAAAACTTCTAATGTCCATTCACATCAAATATTTCAAAAATATTTTAAATCCTCAAACTCACATAAAATTAAATAAATTTATTTATTTAATTTGGATTATCTACAACAACTGTGAAATAACTTCAAAACAAAAAATCAAACAAATTTCTCTGTTTCTAAGCAAAGTTGTTCCCATGGGTTGAAGACAAGCCTCCATTCTTCTCTCCAACCTCCCAACATCTTCCATCTTCCTCTCAACCTCTCCATCTTTCACCATTCAAAATTACCAGACAATCTCATAGCCAATGATCTTTGCTAGCCAGGCTCTTGCCTGTAAAAATCTATAAAAGGGATTGCCGGTTCTTTGAAAAAGAGAGAAGCTTGCATATAGGAAAACTATAGTCAATCAGCCTTCTAGAATCCATAGCCTTTAGAATCATAGCATAGCATAGCTTAGCATATTAGCAATCCATATCATGGCCCATCATCCTCATATCATAGCTTCAATAGCATTCATAATCCACAGCCCTTGTGCATAATCTATAACCCATGTGCATATCCGTATATCAACATTTCACTCCACCAACATATAGGATAAAGAAGTACTCTCCCTTTGCATACTCATTCTACAGGTTGTCATTCTAAGAAGCTTTGCTTACACAATCTAAGAGCAGCAGCTTCAAGCAAATCATTGGAGATAGAGGACAATGGAACGATTCTAAAGAAGCTCTATTTGATTTCTTTGATTTCAATTATATTTAGTTTTCTTTAGTTTAATGTTGCATTGGTGTGTTTTTGTTATATTATTTTGATACTAACATTTCCCACACACAAACTCTAAATGTAAAACATGATGTTCTTGGCTTAGGAGCTAGCTTTTTGGTGGCTGCAGGCTGTCCTTTTTAGTAGTCTAGCTTTTCTGGTTGTAAAGGGTTGCAAATCCCTTCAAAATCTGCTTTTCCCCTAATATCAAAAATATTTCCCACACACATTTTTGGTGCCCACCGTGGGGCTCTTCCCTCAATTTTAACATCTTTTTGTAGATTTTTCTGACAGGTTACAGCTAGAAGAGCATATTAGCGCATCAAACACGCTTCAACGTAGTTCACACCCAATTTAGTGCTCTTTAACTCTGTTATAGCGCCCTTGAAGGATTCTACGATGCTCTTTACTTATTCTAAAATGCTCTTTACTAATCCTACAACGCTCTTTACTGATCCTGCAATGCCCATTATTGATCCTGCAGTGCTCTTTACTGATTCTACAACGCTCTTTACTGATCCTACAATGCTCTTTACTGATCCTGCAGCGCCCATTAGTGATCCTGCAGCGCCCATTACTAATCCTGCAGCGCCCTTTAATGATCCTGCAATGCTCTTTATTGTTTTCATAGAGCATTTTTGTTTTAGCACTCTTGATGTCTGTTTTAGCGCATTTTTTTTATTTTAGCATAGAATTTGTAAATCTGCAACTGTAATCTGTGACTTAAGTAAAATTTGATTGGATCTGACATGACTGCGGCCAGTAAGAGCTTTAAAAGAATGAAGCAATCCTAGGATAGTCACTTCATTTTTATTTTGGACTAAAAATAACTCCATGTCTTTGTGAAGCAATATCTTCACCTAGCATAGAAAATTGTTATTTGGGCTTAAAATTGAACTCTTGTTTGCTTTGATTAAACGGTGATAGGCCTATGCTCTCCCCTTAACTAGGTGATCAAAATGTCCAGACTCATCTATTCTATTTCATGCAATTTTAAGCTTTGTTAAAACCTTTAGAAGGCCTGCCATGTAGTGGGAAAAAGTACTCACCCTATGGGGAACGACCTAAGTGGGAACAACTAAAGCCAAGTTTTCCAACCCACTTTAATCAAATGCTGACGGGTTGGATGAAAAAAAAATCCCATCTGGACAAGAGTGTGCAAGATAAATCCATCCCAAAGCCTTTGTTCTAAAGGTTGGGAGGTTTCTCGAGGGAGTATATCATTTTCCACACCGAACGAAAACCCTTACTACAAATTTAGTGTAGTATCTGACCGAAGTCAGTTTCTGAACACCATAATAATCATAGTGTAGGGGAGGGAAGAATCTACCCCCAAGATACTCACCATATAACCGCCAAGGACCGCTTCGTGGATCCAAAAGATTCACTCACAATTTGTGCACGAATTTGTGAAAAATACAAAAATGCGGTGCCTCTGTGGGTGACACGACTATGTGAGTCGACGCAGTTTTAAGATGTGGGATGTTGATTATTATGGTGGACTACCGAAAGTACTAAGAGTGAGTCTCTTGAACTATCTATCATGTAAAACCTGTCAATTTTGAAAAATACTTTGATCATACAATTTAATGTTCAAGATAGGACTTAAAAGTTCATTCTACAACTTCTGCTTTGATGTGTTTTCAAAACATTAATTCAGTAAAGATCATCCAAAACTCACAATCACATTGATTACTCTCATCTTATGAGATTGGAAATCCACAACCTTTGTTAGGAAATCCATTCTCAAATGAATCAAAAAGCCAAAGAAACCACTTAGCTACAAGAAACTATTGAAGAAAAGATGATTCTTGTACCAAAGTCGAAAGGTTTTACTTAAACATAGAACCTTTCTCCATCGATATCATGATTGAGTTAGAGGTTTCACTGATGATTATGTTGTAGAACCATTATACTCACGAGCTTTCTTTCAAAGAAGAGCCCTTTCTCAAAGGCACAACCATAGTTATTGTATTTGTTCTTATATTCCCCAACCTGCAATTGAATATTCTACTCATTCGAATCAATTTATGCAATAGAGAACTCAATCACATTAGGCATTTATCACAAAATCCATCTTTTTACGAAGCTACGATCAAACCTCAAAAAGTGAAAAATCATTTTTTTCTTGATCTTTTGCTTAGATTCCCGCCAATGGGATTTTCATCCTTTCAATCAGGGAAAAACACGAGCTAAAGACTAGAAATCTTTTAAGTCATAGAATCTTCATTCTATCCTGACTTTCATAACCATCAAAAATTGCACTATTTCATTCTTTTGATCAAAATTTAGTAGAATTTGGGGCAAAGCTTATGCCTGTTGTCATGAGATCTTGAAAGAACATAGAAAAAGAAGAAAGAGAAAGTACCACAAGAAAAATGGGTGATAATAGTGAGAAGGAATAGAATCCATTTCATATTGAAGAGATAACAGAAGAAAAAATTCAAGAAGCAGAGCAGGATCCCCAATTCCATACTTTCATGGAAAGGATTTTAGAACGAAACAAAGAAAGATATTTTCTTTCATTAGCTAATCAAGGAGTTAAGTTACCTTCCGATTTTGATATAGAAAGGATTAAAGAGAATCATGAAACTCCTCCTAATGATTTTAGTGCCCTTACTCAACAGATAAAAGAATTACAAGGGAAAATAAAGGAAATGCAAGGGGGTGCAACAAAAAAGTATGTTTTGGATGACATATCTCCTTATCCATTTGATAGGAGTCTTCAAATGATCCCTTTTCCAAAACATTACGAAATCCCTAAATTTGATAGGTACAATGGAAAAACTGATCCCATTGAACATGTGAGGGATTTCTGAAATATGAGTCTAGAATTGCTTATGAAGATACCTCCACTTAATGCGACATTGTTTCCACTTAAGTTTCAGTAGATAACCATGGAGTGGCTTTCCAAGATCACTCCCCCCATCAAAAATTTTGAGGAGTTAATAAATCATTTTATATCACAATACGCCTACAACATCCAACACCAGATAACCATGCTTGATCTTTGTAAAGTGAAACAAAAAGTAGGGGAATATTTCACTACATTTTTGCAAAGATGGAGAAGATTGTTTGCACGATATTCCCGTCCTATTCCTAAAAAAGAAAAGATGGATATCTTCATCAATAGCCTAGATCAAGAATTAAACTACAAGCTTAATCTTCATTGTCCTCATAACTTTGAAAAATTGATTGAAAACAAAATTACCATTGAAGGGGCCTTGGTCAAAAGAGGAGTAATAAAACTTGATAATCCAAGTTCATCCAATCATAACAACAATGATAAAACAAGGTTTTGGAATAGAAATAAAAATGTTGTCAATGATGGTATAGTGGATGCAAACAATCTACGAACAAGACCATCTATCTTCAACCTATCAAGTGCTCCACGAAACAACCAACAAGGAAATACCAACCAACAAGGAAACAAAAATCAACAAGGACAAAAATCCAATCAAGAAAGCATGACCAATCAAAACAACAAGGATAATCGTGGTAATTTCAATAACAATCTTGGCAATACCCAAAAATCAAATCTACCAAAACCTCCATTCTTTTCAAATCGACGGAATTTTACCACTTTGGTTCAATCTCTTGAGTCTACTCTCAAGGAGCTTCTCTATAGTAAGGTTATCACCTTACCACCACAAAGAGATTATGAGCCACAAGTCAAACCACCATCATGGAATGACTCGTATTATTGCAATTATCATCAATGTAAAGGTCATAGAACAAACAACTATCAAGCCTTGCAAAATCTAGTACAAGATTTAATTGACAATGGAACCATCACAATTGAAGGACATCATACCAATGACGATCATCAAGCATTCAAAGATCCTTTACCAAACTATCAAAAGGGGAAAACATCAAATACCAAAGTGAAAAGAATAAATAATGTTGAAGACAACATAATCCGCCACATCTATGCAGATGATCAACAGGTTCATGTTATCAAAATCAAGGAAAAACAAGAATATCAACAGGTTAATGTGACTACAAGAGGACAAGCAAAAGTTGTCCTAAAAGGAAGTTCATCTAAGGCAGATATTCCTCCTCCAAGTCATTATAATCTAGTTGATCAATTGAGAAAAACATCAGCTCAAATCTCCATCCTTGAACTTCTCAAAATATCTCCCGTACACAAGAATATTTTAGAAGCTCTTGTAAACACAACCGTATACACTGATCTGGATGTAAACAAATTTCAAGCCATGGTGGGACATTTGTCTTCCCCGACTTGTCTTTCATTCTCCAAAAAAGATGATGCCTCCATGACACATCCGCATAATTCATCATTTTATCTTGA